>JAAOAS010000079.1:0-27738 GCA_013396035.1 Fusarium pseudocircinatum
ATATAAAAGAAATAATAAGCTTATATCTCCTCCTTATTATTATCCTTACTTAATAGAACTGTATGCATCTGCATCTCAGCCGATGTAATAGTCTTAGACCATCTCCAAGCTGGAACCTTGGACTCATACAGCTCATCAATTTCAGCTGCAGATCGACTATACAGCCAAAGGTCAGCTGTTATGCTCCATAAACAGGTAAACGACTTTATCCCCCTGCGTTGTCATGCTGTGGTTGTGGAAATTTAGAAAGACAGAAATTTACGTACCCCTTGGTCTCTGGGACATAAAGCCATAGAAGAATGCAGACTGGCACGGAAAAGGCTCCAAAGACAAAGCATGCCTTGATATTGAGTTTAAGTAGTAGTCGTGGGACAGCATAGCTATGACGATTAGAAAGGAAGGTTGACTAGTTGCAGCGTTCTCCGCTTACCTAAAAGCTATTCCCAGAATAGACTGAGCAAAGAATGTAACAGGGGCAGTCTTAGCTGTTACATCATTGTCAGTCAGTACGAGAATGATTAGAACAAAGAAGTACACGGTAACTTACCTCGAAGGAGAGCTGAAGGGATCTCAGCCGACATGACAAAGTAAGACAGGTTGACGATCTGGAACATGAATGACCACAGGCAGCAAATAATTAGCTGGGGCGTGTTAGTATTACCCTCTGGCTGAATGAAGAGCAGGGAATAACATTAGAGACATACAAGAGCAGTGCCAGTGGCCACATTACCGGTAGTAGCTCTAGCCCACCACAGAGAACCAGCGATAAAGAGAAAAGCACAGATGGAAGTCTGGGAGATGGTAATGAACGTGCGTCGACCAAATTTGTCAGTTGTCACAGTCCATAGACTGACCGCAAGGAGGTTACAGCAACTAGTAGCGAGAAGATGAGGGTTAGCGGTTGACAAGGAGACAAGATGTATTATGCACAAGGCACGACTTACGAAAGGATGAGAGTTGCGAGGAATGGATCAGAGAGGCCGGCAATTGCAAAGAAATCTGCACGGTTAGCACGATGCTTAGTATGAAGATGACAACGAACTTACAGGTCGAGTAACTGAGAATTATAGAAAGACCGCCAAACGGCCCGCTAACAGCAAGCAGCAAGACCGTAAGGGTTCTTCTCTATTCCGGCATCAGCATGGAACATCTAACGAGCAGGGAATAGGTCAGCATACCAGGTTCAGGCCCTTGAAGACGTGTGTAAGCTTCGGTGCTTCGTCCAAGAGTTCTCTCTCATGCGCAATCGTCTTCTCGATGATACTGTATTCCTGCTCAAAGTCATAGCCTTCAACATTACCATACAAGAGCTTCAACGACTTCATTGCCTTCTCCTTCTGCCCATAGCGCGCGTAATACCAGGGTGATTCGGGAACGAAAGCCCAAAACAGAAGCATCATTACAACAGGAGCGATGAGGATTCTCAATGGCAATGTGTAGTCATCAGGGTGGTTCTTGTTCAATCTCTGCATCATGACGTTGCAGGCGATGTTGCCGATGTTGCTCCTACATGAGGCGTCAAATCTTGCAAGAATGTGCTGATCAAGACCGAGGCAGAACTTACCAGACAGCTTGAAAGGTGAGCATACCACCGCGAATGTTGTTTGGGCATATTTCCATGACGTAGACCTGGCAAGTGACCCTGGGAGTGTTAAGAACGTGGTAACAAGGAACGCATTGTTGGTAGGTCTTACTGCAGGATACCGACACCTGCACCGTTGCAAAGCTTTCCAATAGCCTGCGCCATGAGTTTCAGTATTCATACTATGCCTCGTACAAGTGGTAGTAATCATCCATGACTTACCCATACAGAAGGAGTCTTTGCCACATTGAGAACAGTGCAGCCCTATATAAGTCAGTCCTTATACCTGCTGATCTAGCAGCCTAGACTGCCCATTCCCAACTTACGACTGCCAGCCAGAGCCAAGCGAGATAGAGGCACGCCTTACGGCCGAACCTATCAGAAAACCTGCAAGGGTCAGTACCTGGACATTATGGCAGAAGTGCACAGCGCAGACAGCACGGCTTACCAATGGATATAAAGAAAAGTAACGATTTGACCGACGTTCTGCTCTAGTTAGTCATGGCTTCAGTTTCAGATTAGTAGAAGGTGGACCAACAAGGAGGGAGGTCCATGTAGACACTATTGATGATAATCAGCATCAGAGACTTTACGATTTTGTTCATGCATGTCAACTTACCCCAAGTGGGATCAAGTGCCTGTACACCCGAGCGACCTTTACGACCGAACTGTTTGATGAAGCCAGCATTTGCGATGATGTTGTTACCGATTTTCAGCTGATTGGAAAAACACGAGTGAGCACCAGTTCAGTAACCCAATGCCAATTGCTCACCTCAAAGCCTTCGCTGACATAGCCGGTATAAACGGCGAGTGCAACGAGAGCGACCCGTCGAAAGACCCAGACGGTACGTGGGATAGACAGGCGATCAAACTTGGACTTGACAAGTTCGTCGGGATGATATTCGGCGGTGGAGGATATCTTGTTATCGTTCTGGATAGTCTCAACTTGTGCGACGTCAGGCGTTTCTGACTGGGGCTTCTGGGAATGGGCCATTGTGTTGTTGCTTGCAGAAGGTTGACCCGTCGGTTGTGAGCTGAGGATGATGGATGAATCCTTAGTAGAGCTGATTGAGAGGGTTATTCTGACTCTAAATATATTCTTTTCCCATCTGAGATCTAGAAACACAGCCCAGAATCACAACTTGTTCGTCCCAGGGACTGGTAGATGCTAAAACTCGGTAACTTCTGACCCGAGGCTGGGGTAGTCTGGAGTCACACATCGATCCGGGGCCCCAGAAACGATAGTTTATCCCAGACCCCACGCCACTACAGCTTCAAGGGCTGGCGCTACGGCTGCGGGGATCCTTGCATTCCGCGGAGTGCTAAGTCATACCATGCACCGGGGCCCCGCTCCGTGGAACGTTCTTAGTCCACTAAGCATGTTTTGGACGACGGCCTACGCCTTAGGATTTGTTGAGGCAAAAGGTCCAGTCTGGTTCACCAAAAGAGTCACAAGGTCGGGGGTCCCGTCCATGAAAAAGAAACGCGGCTTTGGCCACCCATGTCTCTATTACTCAGATTGTGCAGGGTGGTGCACGCGCTGGCAGCTAACAACAACACCTTTCATACTCCGTACAGGCCTGGCCAAGCGCACTCATGTGTTATGAAGAAAGAAATGCTTGCGGCTTTGTTCACATCAACATTTTATTAGACTCGATTGTACCCGCTTGCACATACCATGGTCACTGATCCTGCAGCGACTACGAGCTTTAGGGACTGGCAGTTTGAACGTATAGTATACTAATCAAGGTCGTCAATCTCCAGAGAAATGACATCAAAATTTCGATATCTTCCAGCTCGTAATTAATATTCTATCTATACATCTTTTCCAAATCATTTGCGACATCTAGGTACTTATCGTAAATTCCAATTGTTGTCCTGTCCAATCTAGACGCAGCTCCTGGTTCGGCAGCACAACATGCAAGGGAACCGCTTGAGATACAAGCCTCTCCCCTCTGATCATTATCTTCACCCCAGCATCAATTACAGTCCACGACACGTGTACGGCTTCTAATATGTCACCGCCAACTGCACCAACAGGTACAGTGGCACTTAGGCTAGAGTAGAGCCCCAACCTCGGTTGGAATCTGATAGCCTTCCAGCCAGGGCGATCTGGCCGCACCCCAACGACTTCCGCAATAAACTCAAAGAGTGGAACACTTCCCCAGGCGTGACAGTCAGAGCGCTGTGCGACAGCGTCTTCGACCCAGGTGGTGACATTCAGTCCCAACTGATCATACCACGGCTTCCAAAACTGGTGGAAATGGTCTTCATAGACGTTACCTCCTGCGAGAGAAAGCGCTCGAAGCGTGTAGAAGGACATGGCGATTGATTCCTGAATGAATTTTCCAGCGACTGTTCGCTCTAGGCTTTTGCCTAACAGTGTCTGTGCCTCTTTGCCGGTGACAGCTCCGCTTAGCACAGCCCAGATTTGGCTATGCTGGCTGTACCTTGGCATTTCGCCCTCAGCGTAAGCGGCCACGAGACTGTCAGTGAAGAATTCACCGTCAAAACAGTGCGTTCGGAGAGATGAAGGAATACGCTTGGCACGGCCCCTGTATTCGTCCCCAAGGGCAGCTCTTCCAAGAGCACTGATGAGCTTGGATACGGCGTTCAAAGTGTAGGCGTAGATAGCATTTGTGTAGGTAGAGATGCCAGTGAGCTCAAAGACAGCCGGATATCCATATGGCTTCCACTCCTTTGTCCAGTCTACGAAATGCCATGTACCAGTATCTGGTCCGAACTGCAACTTGACGAGATGCACTCCAGGATCGACGCGAGATTCGAAGTATGTGAGGATGGAATCAGCGACTGGCATGAACTGTGATAAGAACGCGTCATCGCCGTAGTAGTTATGGTGATCGCACAACATGAGGATCCAATATAGTGAGAAGTGAGGGATGAATTGCTGTCTATGAGTAGACGCTCTGCTTGCTGTTAATCCGATTCTCGGCTGGAAGGAATTATGCAGCTGGACAATCGCTTGTCGTGCCAATGCGTTATCCCCAGAGATGCAATAAGTGAAGAGTGCAGAACTTCTAGTGTCCATGGCATACTGCATCTGTTCGTAGAAAGGACAGTCCTCGTAGCAGTCATGCATGCAATTGACCAAAGTGCGTACGCTTGTACTCCACAAATCGTCCACGGCAGCAGCAGAGCTGCTATCGTTTAGACCTCGTGTGGCTGAAAGCGTCGCTCTAATGTCCAGAGGGTAATGGGCCGTCTGGAAATCAAGCCCCCGAAATTCCAAGCCCGAGCTTCCAGCAAGAATCTCGACTTTGATGAAGCGAAAGGTTCGGAAGTGAAACGGAGCAAAGGTCTCGTATTTCGACTCATCGTAGTATTCCGGGCGATTGGATCGATCTGCTCCTCGGAAATGATATATATCATGCGGACCAAACAGTTGTTTCGTTCGATCGGTGCGATGCGCTTTCCTTCTCATGCCTGTATAGTAGTCCGGCTCATCTTCATAGCTCTCGCTATACGTGATCTTGATATACCCACCTCTCTCGGAAGGCCTCGAGAAGCAGGCACGGATGAAAGCCGTCGTGTGATGGGTGACCTCGAGCTCCAGCTCATGACGCGATCCTGGCTCAAGTTGCAGTCTGCGCTGCAGAGGTGTGCCGTGCTCATGTTCGAGTAAGAATGCGCTCCATGTCTCCATTGGGACATTACTTTTCAAGTTATGTACACCTGCGAAACCGGTGCCTGCTGTGATGCGATGTGGTGGTATGAGGCGAGGCGAGAGGTGCCAGGGTGTCGAGTTACCAGTTGAATTCTTGAACTTGAGGACCTGAGCTGGGACCCAGTCCAGCGGACGACTGAGGTCTTGAACTTGGTGGCTTTCGTAGATGTGAAGAAAGACATCCTCAGGCTCGTCGACTCGTAGGCGACTGTCAGGGTCAATTGCAGTCTCCCATGACTCGCTACTGGAGAGTAGCTCTGACCAACGTGAAGTCGTGCCTGGAACGGTGATTCTCAACCCCCCGGTGGGCAGGCGGGCAAAGGCTGGGGCATACTGCGTTGAGTAGAAAAAGCGCAGAACATGGACGCCGATATAGTTATCTCCTTTCTTGAGGTAAGGCCCAATATCGAGCTCATCATAAAACCACAAGTTGTGATCGCCTTTGACGGGGCCGAAAGCGACGAGCTGTTGATTCACATAGAGCTTGTACTTGGTGTCGGCAGTGATGTGGATCTTGAGAGACTCGGGCACTCTTTGCGATTCAATCGACAACTGCCTCCTAAAATGGACGAATAGTCCAGCTGTGTCGGGTACGTCTTCAGAGAATGATGGATGCCACATCCATGTTCTGTCAAAAGTGGCTGACATTCTTGGTTAGGAGAGTAGCCGGGAACAAATGGGTTGGCCAGGTGAACGCACTGGGACTTGCCACGTTAATGAGTAGTGCCATGTTGCAGGGAAGTTGGGCGGAACAGGACTCACGCTCCAGAACGAGATGCATGCTGTATACGCGTATAGAGATCTTTGACTAAACTAGGCCGGCCCCTCTGCTCCCAGCCCCACAATTGATCCCCATAAGACAGACCGAGCTCCGCGGGATAGCCTTGACTGACTGACTGACTGCTCTCGCTCTCACTCTCACGCTCATTAACGCATTCCACGGAGACACAATGCCACCTGCACATGCCTGCGATGCCTGCAAGAGACGAAAAGTCAGGTGTGACGGAATCGAGCCCTGCTCCAACTGTCGAATCTCGAACCTCGACTGCACTTACAGCCATCCCTCAACACGGCGCAGTCAGAGTCAGAGTGTGCGGAGCATTCCTATTGAGTCCGGGCAAGATGACCATGCGCTGGAAAGAAGCACGGACTACGCGTTCCAGAGCTCGATGTCCCCTCAATCGCTGTCCGAATCCGCTCATCGTAACTCCAGCCACGGACTCGACTTCTATCCCGACCCTGCACATATTCACTCGACTCTTCAGGTCACAGTTGGTGCCCTGTTGAGTCCAGAACCTATCGCCGACGCTGTCCACAAATGTGTTGATTTTTTTATCCAGTACCAGTTTCCAAACACCCCGGTCGTTCATGAACCCACGCTCCGTGCGGCCTCTCTCCTCATCACGGCAGAGAACATCCCGCCATTTGGAAGCCTTATCCCGTCAGCCTCGGATTTCCATCAGCAAGTATCATACTTGCGGAAATTTACCTTGGCCACGGCACTCTGCGCCTCTGTCATGTCCGTCATGCCCGACCATCCCCCTTCTCAGCGAGCTCTCTTGGCGGCATCTTTTCTCTCAGCATCGAGAGCTATGCTCAGACGATATGAGGAACATGACCTCGAGCATCCAGACTCAACATCTCTTGTCATCCGCATGTGGCATTCGGCTGCTATGCAGAACAGCACTGGCAAGGTCGGGACGTCATACCATTATCACGCAGAAGCGGCGTATCTGGCGCAGCGAATGAGGCTCTACAACGAAGTCTCCGTGCAAGAGCATTCCAAGCTCGAGGTTCCTTCGCTCCGTGCGAGTTTCTGGCTATTGTATCTAGCGGACAAGACCTCGGCTGTTTTGCAATCACGGCCTCCGATCCTTAACGAGCAGTTCTTTGAGCGTGAATTTACTCTACTTGAGAATGGCCACGATGACAGCTTACTGCTAGACCCTAGTAGGAATGTAAATGAAAGCAACCTCGAATCACGTCTTCTTATTGGGTTCCATCTGAAACGACGCATCTGGAGTGCTGCTGCCAATCTGCTCGACGAAGTAAGATCTCTCTCAAGTCGCCAGCTGGCCGGCTCCATACAACCCTTAGACGTACAACAGGAGGTTTCTCGTTTGAGCGAGCTGTATTTGGTACTCACAACTCTTGCAGACGAGTTACCATCATGGCTCCGCAATCCTGACCATGGTTCCGATTCGGACGACGAACAGGTCGCTTCGTACCAGAACAAGTGCTTCTGGACGCAGAGAAGTAACATAATGACCGTTTTCCATTGTATAAGGCTCGTCATTCTACAAGAATGCATCGATAATGATTTCCATGCTCTTGTCGGTCTCAGCGGTCATTCAATCTCCTGTGCTACTCGGAAGATTGAGATTGTCAGAGATTTCCTACATGAATTACACATAGTGCCTTTTTACTGCTTCCAAGTGCAAGGAGAGCCCGCGGTGAGTGTCAATAATAACTACACGAAACGTAAAGTAAAGTAAACCAACGCTCATTCTGTATAGGTCGAGCGAATTCGTCGTGTTGGTACGATACTCCTTCATCTCGTTGACAACGCCGAAAACGACACTATTGAGAGGGTTGCGCGATCTCAGTTCGATAACTTGCTGGATTTATTGGCGCAGCTGGACTCAAAAGCTTCAGATGAACTTGCTGGTGGGCTTTAAGTCGTGCAGCTCAGTGGACATTTCAAATAGAATTGGTCATATTTATGGTTTAATCATGCCAAACTCTGGATTAAGCTAGTGGTACCAAGTCTCTTCATACTGGCGACGCTAGAAGGTACAGATAATCGCTAACGTAAACCAGTCCATCTCCCTAAAGCACTCATATCATATCGCAGCTCGATTGCTTCAGAGCGCCACGCGCAGCTTCCATTTCCAACATTCAAGGAGCCTTGCAGCGAAGAGACCATCAATCAATCTATGTACCGTTCGGCGGTGCTGAATACTTCTTGCCATCAATAGTCGTAGTCAAGGTACCGTTAGCGTTAAACTCATTGGTCAGTACATCAATAGTGATGTGGAATCCATCAGCACTGGTCTTCTTGGTGTTGTAGATACTAGGGCCAGTCTGTGTCAGGTTGGAGTACCAGTCCACATGACTCTGAGTCAAGCTGATAGACGCACTTGTGGCATTCTCCCAACCATTGAGAATAACTTTGCCGTCATCTGAATAGTTATGATATATGACTGCGACCTTTGAAGGCGTGATTGCCACCTCAGCATAGCCTGAAGCCTTAGCATCAAGGGTGTATTGTCCAGGGGGGACACCCTTTCTATCTGGTGTACGGCTTCCGGGGACATATAGCTCAGCCCATGGTATATCATCGGGGACAGTGTCAACTGGTATGTATTTGGCTGGCTTCCGTGCAGTGAAGGTTGCCAAGACGATGCGAATATCCTTGCCATCCGGTTCCTTCGAAGGGTAGCAAGGCAACGGATTGACACCACCGCAAGCAGGAGCCTCAACGTGAGCCTCCCAATACACCACCTGGGTCGAGTCAGGGGACCATTGGGGATCGGCTTGACCATTCCACTCTGGATCACGGAGATCACCACTGCCAGACTTACTAGACCCAGGACCGTTGATCTTCTGGCCATTGTAGTTGTCACTCTGTCGGTCACCATACGCGTCAAGCAACCACGGTGAAAAGAAGCGCCGTTGTCCATTGTTGCGGATCGAAGATGATACCGTTGTCGTCACCAAATCAATCAAGGGAGGAACATTGCGCATACCGGCCAGAAACGTCTGTCTATCAGTCCCACGAGTGTCCATAATAGCCCACCATTTCCCGTCAGGCGAAGCTTCGATCGGGTCAACGTAACCCGGGTCGGAGGTGATACGACGAACGAGGCCAGATTGTAGGCCTACCGCAAATATGTCAAGATTGCACGACTCAACCGGGTTTCCCACATAGACAGCTTCGTCGCCGCGCCCGCTGAAACCTCTCAGCTCACCAACGCTAATGGCGCTTGCATTCAAGGTCAGTTTAGATCCTTGGGCTGCCACCGGCGGCGGCAGATCGGTTCGATACAGCCTATAAACCTTGATCAGATCGTACCGTGGCGCGAGCGGTAGGCCCGTCGTTGGCTTTGGGTTGAACTTGAGACGGCCAAAGTATGCAAACTGTCCCAGCTTGGCCCCTATGGTGAAGGAGCTAAACCCGAGATGAACATTGTCTGGATGCAGTCGAAGTTCTCTAATGCTGCCGCCAGCACCAGACCCATCTGCACTGACGTCCCAGTGAATAGGGTAGACGCGAAGCTGGTCCGGTGTGCACTTATCGCTAGTAAGCAAGTGATCTCCGCAGTCGGCAATATTGCTTCCGAATAAGATGCGCTTTCCGTCATCAAAGGCCTGCGGGTAATCATAGGTTGGGGTTTGTCCGACGGCGTTCGCCGCTGGTACACCGCAAGTGATGCATTTCCACTCATCACCATTGCTAAACTTGGAACCATCTGTCTTTATAATGATGATTTGGGAACCGTTATAAACACTAGCAGGATCCGGAGCCAAAGGCGCACCGGTGTATGGTACAAGCGCAAGAACGTGTTTACCATCTGGGAGAAACTCCCCGGATTGGAAAGCCCGCAAGCTCTTGACTGGCATACATCCTGTTCCGCGCGGGTTGATCTTGGTGGTACAGGCACCTGGTGCATCATCGGAGATGCCTGGGGGTAGTGGCAGTCTCTTCAGATTGACGGGCTCTGCCTTCGGCGGGGGCGGGACAGAGTTCGGGGATCGTGGCTCTATAGCAGCAGCTGTAACTCGACTGCCCTGCCCGGCCAAGGATATGGCGAGAGCCGTAAGAAGTTGCATTGCAAGCATCGCAACAAACGAACGGCTAACTTCAAAGGTTTGGGTATGGAGCGATTATGTGAGCGATGAGAGCCAGAAAGATAATGAGATAAGATTGCAATCCAGAGCAGTATCTTTTCGTGTTCCCTTCAGTCTTATATATAACTGTCAAAACTTCTATACACGACATGGACATGATCATCTGGATGCCTTCCCCGCATCTCGGTGCTTGTCTTTCCGCGATATTCTTTAAACATATGGGGTAGTCTGGGGTACTACTCCAGCTTTGCTACCTTGCACCAAACTATACAAGGAAATTTCCATGACATGTGAGAAGGAACTGAAATACACCGTGAGAGAATAAAGACAGTCGCAGGGGTGCATTTTCTAACCTCAAAGCCGCTAGCCTCTTCAGTTCAAGGCTAGACTAAAATTTGATCAAAGCTTGCCTCATACTGCGAGGTTTTGGACACAGATACTAAGAGGATTTATCTTATCCTTGTTAGATGAAGATCACGTTCTCATGCATCTATTTCTTTGTCTACCAGAAGAAGCACTCAAGGGCGGGACGACTCCGCGGAGAGGGGGGAGGTTGACCCACCAACAATATCATTCCGGGGCACGCCAGGATTCCGCGGGGTGCTAGTGCAAGCTAATGCTGTATGCGCTTGACAGTACACGCTTTGAAAGAGCATCGTAGTCACTGCTTGGTATACAGTTAGAGCAACATTGAAGCACCTGGGTTTGTTACTTAAACGCGTATAGATTATTCGTATTCCATATCAGAAAGCTGCACTCCACAGACTTACTAGAACGGACTAGCTTCAAGACAGCGAGGAGACTATTGAAGGTTGTCATACTGGACAATACACTTCAATGAAATGCAATGATTGACTAATGTTTGTGTTATGGCTTCACTCCACCTCCGGTCTTTACAAATGGTATTTTAGGGCAGAGGTCTATGAGTGCCTAGATGTACCACTGAAGGAGTATGCGTAGGTGAGACAGCGGTCAACATGCCGAGAGTAACAACGTATTTATCAGAAAATGCAAATGAATCAGTATGAGAAAGGTCTAGCTAGATACTTAGGATCTCTCTCTGGTTTCCCTTCAGGCGGCACATCCACTACATCCGGGTTAACATACCAACTCGGATCACCCTGCTCCTCTTCATCCATGACACACATGCTCCATCCATTGCCCAACCATCTAAGTCTATTCTCGTGCATCTCCTCAAACTCAAAGTCCTCCCATCTCGGGGCCCTCAACGCCTCTAGTGCATGCAAAACACTTCCAGGCCAAAGAGCCGAGATCTTATCTCCATGTCCGCCTCCAATCTTGTACCATGACTTACAGTCATCCATGTAGACTGTCTTCTTAAAGTACTCCCCGATATATTCTGCAAAGTCTTGGACGCGTGATGCTTTGGGCTCCATAGTTATGTAGTCTTCCTTCTGGAGCTTGCGGATGCACTTGACGATGTAATCACCTTCTGCCTCAAGAAGACAGGTCAGGGAACCAGCACCAATGGCTGAGTTGGGTCCGAGCATCATGAAGTAGTTTGGGAAGCCATCCACCGTCATAGCCAGATACGTCGAAGGGAAAGGATCAAACTTGTCCTTCAATGTTACTCCCTGCTTACCAACGACAGGGAAAGGAGGGGTGTAGTTAGTCTGAAAGCCCGTTGCACAGACCAACACGTCAACATCGACTTGTTGACTCTCAGGTCCTGCGAGCTTCAGGCCCTTTTCATTGATACTCTCGATACCTTGTGTGATGAAGTTGACGTTGGGCTGGGACAGTGCCTCGAGATAGCCTGGTCCCGGTGTCAGACGACGACATCCAACACCAAAAGCTGGCGAGAATGATTGGAGAAGATCAGGTCGTGAAGCAAGAACATCGTTCGTGATCTTTGAGAACATGGCTACAAACTCTTTCTGCATCTCTGAGCCTTTGAGGGTTGAAAGATGGACCAGGTTACCGTCGTCCTCGATGCGCTTGCGAAAGCGGAGATACTCGTCGTCACTCTTGATAAATTCTGCCAAACGAGCGGCCGAGACTGTTCCCGTGTTAGCCAATGGAGTTCCGCTGAGTTCAGTCTCAGGTACTCACATTCGATATCAGAAGGGTCCCATCCCAATTGCTTCATCGTCACATCGCCAAAGCGGTTCGATATCCAGACCTTGCTACGAACAAAGCAGTTCAACTTGGCACCTTCGACCTTTTGCAGCTCTGGCACGATCTGAATCGAACTCGAACCGCCGCCGATAACACCAATATTCTTGTTCTTGAAGTCGTATTCCTGGTCCCAGGCCGCTGAGTGCATCTTCTTTCCCTTGAAGCTATCGAAGCCAGGAATGTCGGGCCAAGAGATAGTGTTTAGGTTACCTCTAGCTGCAACAACGACGTCTACTTCCTCGGAGAAGCTCTCTCCTGCGTTTGTCTCAACTGTGACGTGCCTATATGTTATCAGTATTTGATCGAGATAGGTGAAGGTAAGACATACCATCTCTTGGCAGTGTCATTCCAAGTTGCGCTGGTTACTCTATGTCCGAGATGAATGAAGCGCTTGGCACCGTATTTCTCAGCCACTCCATCGATGTAGGCGCAAATCTCGTGTGAAGGGGCATAAAAGCCTGACCAAGCCTTGTTTGGCGCGAAAGTGTACTGATAAGAATGAGCTGCGAGTAGATGTTAACATACTAAGTGCAATCCAGCCAATGTTTCCTGCTTACATGGAATATCGCAGGCACAACCTGGATACCGATTCTCCCACCACGTTCCGCCTACGCCCTCATTCTTCTCATAGATCTTGAGATCGATGTTGCGCAGACGCTGGGGGATTCTGATGCCGAGATAGACACCTGAATACCCAGCGCCAATCACACGGACCTTGAGAGGCCGTTGGTTCTCTACTGGAGCATCCTTACAAGTGAACGCCTCATGAACCCCGTTGGCATGGGCGGTGGATCCGTTTACCACTTTGTCTGCAGTGAGCTTCTGGTCCAAGACTGGTTTATTGCCCATTGTCTGCGGCGGGATAGTCGCGGGCTCATGAGATGGGTTTGATGAGTTTATGCCCATAATGAAAGCGCCTGGCGAAGGAAGAGTTATAGAATAATGGAATGATTGATATCTGTAACTAAACAATAACGATGGGCACTGCTTTATGTGAGAATGAACAATTATGACTGAGTTGAAAGCTGGAGTATTTACAAGACAACTCCTCCAAGATGCTGACAGAAATAATGTTCACGCTCCCTCGGCTCGTCATCGTGTAATCCTTAACCCCTCTTTAATCCTAGGGATACATCAACCGCGGCGCCCAATAGTAATGTTGCCGCTGTGTAACGCCTGGTGTTGCTGCCGCGCTTTGCCCCCTTGGTGCCGTTGCCGCCAGGTATGTGCAAGCTCTTATTGCCGCTTATATCCAGAGAGTGTCTCTGCCGCAATCCATCGGGAGATACATCGGGAAATTCACCAGCTCACGTGTCCCTTTGAAGGAGGTTTGACAAAAAAACCGTCTCTTATCTTCTGTGTTAACTGTTCGAGGTGCTCATGAGGTTGAACATGCTGCCCGGTTGACCGCATTGAAGGACCGTCCCGGCAAGCCATCATGACTAGCATTAGTCATCCGGGGAATGTTTAGAGACGAATCGTCACTATTTTTATCACTCTGTACTAACAGAGAAACATATGTCAAACGTACAGGAGCATTTCCTTGCAATAGTTGCCGGAGCCGCCTCCATACTGGTGATAATGACGGGCTTATTACTAACAGAGATGTCTTGTCTTGCTAGCCCAGACTCACAGCATGCTCTCGGCTGAAGAATCCGTGAGAATCCGCGGTGGGGACGGAAAATCCGTAAAAGCTCAAGTGGGTACGGACGGGCAACGAACTTATCTCATGACCTAATGTACCCCGCAAACTCGGGAACCGGCCTGATAAGATATGATAAGGTTCATGCTATATCGGCCTAGACACGATTATAAGGAAGGGCGTTGTGACGAGAGTATGAGAGTCGCGGGCCAAATCAACTTCCTTTATCCCTCAGCAATATCCAAATTGTCTCTTAATCACTGTCTCTCTTCAGAATGTCAAACAGCAACTTCCAAGTGGCCGTAGTTGGCCTAGGTGCTCTCGGTAGCGCAGCAGCCTATCAGGCCGCCATCAAAGGAGCTACTGTTATCGGTTTCGAGCAATATGACTTTGGCAACATCTACGGATCTTCACACGACACATCGCGCATCGTCAGAACCTCCTATGGCTCACCAGACTATGTAGCTCTAGCCCGTGCAGCTTACAAAGACTGGGCTGAGCTGGAACGTCGAAGTGGTCTTCAAATGCTCACCATCACTGGCGGCGTTGTCTTCTTCCCTAAATTGGCCGACGACGGAGCATCTCTGAATAAATTCGAGAAGAGCATGAGTGCTTCTGAGTTTATGAGAAGTCTTGATGCAAATAACATCCCGTATGAGGTCCTCAGCTCTCAAGAAGTCAAGGAGCGCTGGCCTTCTTTTGACATTGCAGAAGGCGTTCAGACGATCTACACTGCCGACTCAGGAATCGTGCATGCATCCAAGTCTGTGGCAGCAATGCAGTACCAAGCTCGTGCCAACGGCGCTGTTTTGAAGGAGAAGACACGCGTGGACGCCTTGATCCCTGATTCGAACGGCAAGGGCATGACTATCAAGACCTCCGGAGAGCAATTCCACGCCGAAAAGGTTATCTTGGCTTGCGACGCGTGGACCAACAAGCTCATCACACCGCTTGGAACAAACATCCCGCTCCAGATCATGCAAGAACAGGTCACCTACTATAAACCAACTGATATCACCCCGTTTGACGATACCAAGTTTCCAGTATGGATCTGGGCTGGTAACCGATATTTTTACGGGTTCCCCAGTTACGGCGAGCCAACAATCAAGGCAGGCCGCGATACATCCAACAACTTCATGACACCCGAAGAACGAACCTTTGTCCCATCTGATGATCTATTTAACGAATTGACGTCTTTTATGGGCGGTCTGATACCTGACAAGGGCCAGGCCATTAGAACAGTCACTTGTCAATATGCTATTACACCTGATCGGCAATTCGTCATCAGCCCTTTGAAGAATCGTCCCAATGTTATTGTTGGCTTGGGTGGAGGCCATGCGTTCAAGTTTGCTCCAGCGATTGGTCGTGTTTTGGCAGAGCTTGCGATAGATGGAGAGACAAAGGAGGATATCTCCAATTTTGGCATCCCTAGGGTAGGGGCAGACAGCAAGTTGTAGAGAACATTTAGACAGTATTTATAAAATATCACCACTGTTATATACAAATTTTTAATTGTTATCATAAAATAAGGAGAAATCAAATAATTTATATAATTGTGTAAAACGTGATCTAATGTATTTTGCTGATTTAATTATTTCAAGATGACGGCTTGATCTATGCGTATCAAAACAAGCGTATAACCTAAATCTACAGCGTCACCCAGTATCTGACTCTAGTGTGAAAATGGAAACAGAGGAAAAAAGCCACAGCTGTAGGAAAGCCTTTAACACATATTACAGTTACTTTTCCTTTACTGAGCCCATTAAAAAGAAGGTATTCGCCGTTGCAAGCCACCGTCTCTTATCGCAAAATTAAGTGCCCGATAAGACAAGACCCGGAATTTTAAGCAGGCCGAGCTAGTGGCTCCATACTCTCAGTGGCTTATACCCCCGCACTCAAGACTCAGGCTCAGTGGCCATTCGCGAAGCATACATAATAATCTGCACCAACTCTGGATATCACCAACCGCTCTCCAGCCTCTGCAACAGCCATACCAATTGTATCAATAGACACGCACAATGAGTGCCCCACGATCAAGACAATATCGGCGCGTTGCTCAGGCCTGTGATAATTGCCGGTACATTTATGTCCATATTGGTAATGGAATGTGATTGCTGATCAGGTTACAGTCGGAAGAAGATCCGTTGTCCTGGTGAAAGACCGCGATGTTCAGCATGTACACGTCTTCGTCAGCAATGCTCTTTCACCGAGGCCAACCCTATGACTGAGGATACCACCATTAGGCTGGAGAGTCGCATGGTAAGGCTATTCATCCGAGTATCTTATGCCTCTGACTGAGGGTTGCAGTCTAGTCGACTTGAACAACTCGAGGATAAATTGGATAACTTGATAAGCAGAGTTGTGTATGCTGAATGGTTCTCTAGCCCGTAGGGAGGTCATATGAACTGACAATATGTAGTCCTCCATCAATGCAAGAAACTACACCAACCTCGACGTCAGACAGGAATAACCGTATACCATCATTCTCATCAACCTCACCTCACACAGTACTTCCGCTGATGTATCTGGAACCTTCTCACTCATGATCATACTTGCTAATTAAGATCAGATCGTCAATACCAACGGAAGTCACCACAAGAGCCATTGACTTTTACTTTCGCCATATCCACCGGCAACCACTTTGGCTTTTCGGCGAACGCCCATTACTACCTTCCGATACATCCGAGGAGCTAATCTATGCCATGTTGGCTCTAAGTATGACTTACAATACGGATGATATGCCTATGGATAACCTTCAGAGTCCTGACTCTTATAACAAAATTGCCCGGAGAGGTGTTATGCTCAAGATTGCAGAGGGTAGAGTGACTATTAGATGTGCCCAAGCGCTGTGTCTACTGGCATACTACAACTTCATTTGTACGTTAATTTTCACTCTCTCAGGATGCAGCATTGCATTTTACTAACACTGCCGTAGTGGGCAATATTCCCATGGCTGGCTTTGACATAGCAACAGTCCAGAACATGATCCAGCTTCTTCCCGGCAGTGAGCGTAACCCGAGCAGCTCAGCAGCCTCACAAGATAAATCACGACTCTTCTGGAGTATCCAGTGCCTAAGCTCTTCCTGCGGTAGGCCAGTCCTACTGCCATCCATACCAACAAGTATCGACGCGCCTCAGATGCTCACAGTCGAAACCCGAGACTCTCTAGGAAGCTGTATTCCAGCTCCAAAAGCCACCGACTCCGGCTTGAGAGAGACCCTCGTTGATGTTTGGTCTCAGTCTCTAAAGATTTGTGAGCTTTGGAGCGATGTCAGACTCTACGTCGCCAAATGCTTCGAAGGCTTAGCAAAACGCCCCTGGCTTCCAGATTCTGACTACACCAGACTTTGTTCGCGGATATTGGAGATCGAGATGATCTGGCCAATCTCGATAAGTTATAACGCAGCCAAGTTCCCTGAGATTCCACCCTTGGAGGTGGAGAGTAACCGTATGGATTGGCTACCATGGCTTAGGGTTCAGATGACCTATCATACCATCCATTGTGTCCTCAATCACCCATCTCTGTATACGGTCATGGCTGAAACACCAAAGAGTAGACTTGGAGGTGATTCGTTCTGGAGAGCATCTTATCTGAAGGCTTTGAGGCATTGCACTTGGGTCTCGAGGTTGATTCGAACAGCGGATGAGAAGAATCTTCGACTGGCGGATCCCTTCTTCGCTCAAGCAGCGGCCATCGCTAGTACGCTGCATCTATACTGGACAAGGACGAATGATAGTCAATTGCAGGCATCTTCTGTGCGGAACCTAGAAGTTTGTAGGAACCTTGTGAGGGAGATGGCGACATGTTGGCCAGTATGCAAGACTATTGTATGGCTTCCAACTTGAATACATTCTACTGACCACTAACATATCTATCAGGAGCATACTCTGGATCAATTCATCGAATCGACTGATCGATCAACTCAAATGGCGACTGACAAATCATCAGCCGTTGTCAGAACATCACTCATATGGGTCTTACTAGACGTAGCTGCACCACAATTTCCCAATTACCATGACCAAAGCGTCCACGGTCGAGATGTTTGGGGTGGCCATGCAGCTACTCAAGATGAAGATGGACTGCCAAGGTCCGAGACGAGTTCACCGCCAACAGATATGCGAGAGTCAACAGCTCAATACGCGTCACCTCCAGCTTGGGTATCCGAGAGGACAGACACGAACCCTCAAGAGACAGTAGAGAACGGGGTGATTACGGAGCAGCATGGGGTTAGTAATGAACATGTGACTACGCATGATTTGGCCTGGGGACCTTGGGAGAATCTCGGGCCGATGGGAGAGGACTTTAGTATGAACATGGACTGGTGGGACATGAATCAATTTTAAAAGTCAAAGCATAAGGAAAGCAGTTCAATGATCCATAATACTACCGACTACTACTAAATAATGCACCGACACAATGGGCAGTCGAGGTTTGAGCGACAGCTTGAGGCCCTCTCTTCACTAGGATGCACTTCGACCATAAGGTTCGAAAGGCAGAATGAATGAAACGATAGCCATGACAAAGAACAAAGCACCCGAGATGTACAAGGGTGCTATAGTAGTAGTATCAGCAGTCACCGCAATGACAGCGGAAAGAAGGCCCATGATGCGGTTGAGTGAGACCGCGATACCATTGCCTGTAGTTCGGTGCTCAGACGGGAACACCTCAGCAGTGTATGCGTACAGTGTACCGTAGTAGAGGTTGATGCAAACAGCTGAGACCCGTCAGTATGAACGACGTGGTGGACAGGGTGAACTTACAGATGCAGCTGCTGATAGCGAGATTCTGTGCTGGCGTCTTGATGATGGTGTAGCAGAAGAAGAAGATGGCAGTGATCACAGCTCCAATTGCCATTGTGTATCGTCGTCCAAAGAAGCTCACTTCAGCAAGACCAGCGGCAATGAGAGGGCCGAAGATGGCGCAGATGTTGGTGATGGTGTAATCGCGCCAGGTTTCGGTGAAGGAGGGTTGGTAGTCGGGAAGACGGCTGCTGAGAAGGGATCTGAATCGGTTAGCCTCTAGTGCCCTTGGCATGCTGGACTTGGGATAGCTCACGGGAGGTAGAGGAAGAAAAGAGGGTATCCGAGACCGATCAATGTCCAAGACAACCAGATGAGGCAAGTCGACAGAGCCAACTTCTTGGTCGAAAACAGTCCCTTGACATGACCAACCAAACTCTTGCCCAAGCCACGAACAGCCAATCCTTTGCTACCACCGTGCTCGGGAGTATGAGCTGTACCACAAGCCTGAAGACCCTCAAGTGTCAATGAACAAGGTCGCTTGTAAGTGCTAGCAAGCTTCTGAAGCATGTCAACAAGCTCCTCCTCTTTTCCATTGGTAACCAAGAACTTTGGGGTCTCAGGGAGTCGGATGATGAGAATACGCAGGGCTGACATGACGAACATGAGGGCTCCACCGGTGAACATGATGAGTCTCCATGATTTGTTGTTCTGCCATGTGCATGTCTCGACCGTAGCGACGCAGGTCCAATCGTTTCGAGCTGCAAGGAAAACCAGGTCAGTCACCAACTCCGTTGCGATACGGAAAAAGGGGGGACACTCACAGTAAAAGCCCCAAGCGATGAAACCAGCACTGGCCTGACCAACACCCCACCATCCAGCCATAGCAGTAATAACCCACTGCTGCTTCGCAGGTACAAACTCCAACATGACAGTTGGATCCAAGACAAGATTGCCACCAGCTCCAAAGCCAAGAAAAGCCACAAACACACAGAAGGCGACCCAGCTGGGACCAGCTCCCGCGACGATGGTAGCAATGGCAGCGATGAAGAGGGTAGTGTTGAAAGCGATGCGTCGACCAATTACATCAGCACTGAAACCCCAGAAGAGAGCTCCCATCTGGAGTCCAGCGTAAAGAGCCATGGTTGAACCGGTAGTATAGCCTCCATGACCGATCTCAAGGTAGGCTTGGCCGGCTGCGACGCTCTGGAGGAATGCTACCAGGGAGTCAGCTGCGAAGCCGAAGCCTGTAAGGCAGTACAGCTTGAGATGGAAGCCTGTCCAGCCAATCTCATTGATGGTCTTGAAGGTCAGCATGATCATTACGCATCGGTCCTCGGTGGCCTTACCTCGTTGACAAGATTGATCTTAGCCGAAAGAACCGGATCAACAACATTACCAAGTTCGTTAACAGTGCTGACATGATACGACACATCATCAGCAGCCATAACGTCCTTCTCCTGATCACAACTCTCCTTAACAGAACCCGAAGCAGCAGGGACCTCAATATTCGACATTGTAACAAACTCTCAAACCATGCAATATAGAAGATAATATGCAATGTCTTGCGTCAAACATGGAGACGGAAGCCGCTTTTAAAGCTAAAGCAGTAATTTTCCATGATAATTCTCCAGGCCTGGCCGCTCGGTTATACAAGCTTCAGTGGAAATTGATACGCACTACCCCACAAACTAAAGGGTAGCGTTACCGATAGAAGGCGGGGTGAAGGGATGCGAGATATGGGCACCAATAGGAGAGGTTGTTATGATATGGCCAAGATGATTAGGATGAGTGTATTTGCTTAGGGCGGAGCATGACTGGATAGCCCTTGGTCCGAGTGTTCCAGAGGGGTGGTTTCTAGCATTGATTGCATTGATTTGGTAATAGTTTTGAAATGGGCAATTTCTATGGCATGTCTTTTGTCACAGAGCAATGTCTAGAGAGATGAGCCTCGCCATTGAGATTCCGTAGAGCATGTATGCCTCTTTACCTCTTCAGCTTATCAGCATATCTCATCAAAGAACTCACGTAAATCAATATTTTCCGTTGCTATTTAGAGTATCTGTAGTTAAATTGCCGTTTGGTTTGTGTTAGTTTCCGTGTTTATCATGATAAGCCTCCATGCCCGAGCTCGGACACGGACCGAACACGGATTCTTCCCGTGTCTTGCCTAGCTGGTTCCGTCTCCACGCCACAACCACCTGACGGCGGACTCGGAATCGTTCTCCCCGATCTATCCTTCTCAGCGGCCAGAGTCCGAGTTGAAGATAGTCAAATAGCACATCACATGAAGTCAACCACGTAGAATAGTCTCAGACCGAGCCCATAAAGACCCCCCTCATGACTCGCCAATACAGCAACAGCATAACGCTCAACCTTGCCTAACCCTTGTAAACATGTCCCTCTCCATCTCGCCCTCATTCATTCACTATTTCTTCTCAGCCGCTGGCGTTGCGGCGCTCGTATCCTTACTAGCGAGGTATCTCTCACAATCCCGGTCCCAGAAAGATCCCGTCCCCGCATTTCTCAAAGACACCACTTCCACAGCACGAGCTTTACCCGCGTCTTGGTACAGATCCCCAGAAGTATACGAACTCGAACGACGGGCTATCTTTGCCAAGAAATGGATCCTCACTACTCACAAACTCAGATTCACTGAGCCAGGCTCGTGGGTCAAGTTTGAGCAGGCGGGCTTTCAGTTCTTTCTTGTGAAGAATAAGCAGGGACAGATCAATGGGTTTCACAATATTTGTAGACATCGGGCTTTTCCTATCATGACGGAAGATAAGGGGAAGTCCAGTATCCTTTCTTGCAAGTACCATGGTTGGTCATATGGTCTCAACGGTCAGCTCGCCAAAGCTCCAGGATATGATGACATCAAAGGCTTCGACAAGACTAAGAACGGTCTAATGCCTGTGCACGTTCATGTTGATGCCAAAGGCTTCATTTGGGTCAATCTCGACGCTTCACAAACGCCTGAGGACTTTTCAACTGAGTTCAAAAACATTGATCAGATGGCGAGACATGAAGGGTTCAATTTTGAGGACTATCATTTTGATCATACCTGGGGCATGAGTGGTGACTACAATTGGAAGACGTTGGCTGATAACTACAACGAATGTTATCACTGCAAGACCGCTCATCCAGACGCAGCGGATGTCGCTGATCTATCGGCGTACCGAGTCGATACCAAGGGCGGTAACATAGAGCACTTTGCCAACACCAAACCTGAGATGGAAGAACAAGGTCTCAAGATCGTGAGCAACTATTACTTCCCCAATGCTTGCATGACAGTCTCGTAAGTCCCCTTTCACGTTTCCTTTACTCAGCTAACATTATAGGCCCAACTTCTTCTACATGATGCGATGCGTTCCTACGTCTCCCGGCCACTGCTCAATGGAATACGAAGTGTATCGACACAAGAACGCCACTGATGAAGGTTTCCAGACCATCGATGCGATGTTCAAGAGAATCTTGGCGGAGGATAAATGGCTCTGCAATAATGCGCAGAAGAACCTCAATGCTGGCGTGTTTGTCAATGGTGAGATGCATCCTAAGATGGAGCAAGGTCCTCTCTACTTCCAACATCGCGTTAGAGGTATCTTGAATGGCCATTATCGGTTGGAGAAGGCAGCTGGGAAGGAGATCAATGCAGCGCAGCATGTCCCGTCTGATGCTTCTCGTGGGACAGAGAATGATATGGGCTTCTGCTCGGGTTTGGCTTGCGGGAAGGATGCTGAGCAACTGGCTTGGTAGATAGTATGCATTTACTGTTCAATTACCGATTGACCATGATGTTGGAACAACTCCATAGGAACACGGAAACATACGACAGATTAAGTGTGAAACAAATTGGAATCATTGTGTTACTAAACTCCAGAACTAGTTAAATATAAGCATGCCTCATAATCGTATACTCATCCCACATCCATCCCAATACTTAAATCTTTCCAGAGTTAGAAGTAAAGTACTTGCTAATATCATTCTCCTCTCCACACTTCTGACACTTGTGAATCACAGGCTTGTTCGTTCCAACCTGCGGCGCAACAGCACCAGTAATAGGTCTATGAGACTCAGACTGATCAAGCTTGCGCTCAGTCTGAGGCTCCTCTCGGATCTTATCCTCAACAGGCTTCTCATCCTTGTTGCGAGACAAAGCAGCTGCGGTTCCAGCGCCAGCGGCTGCGGCTCCTAGACCAGCTGCCTTGGTACCGAAGTGGCTATCATCGTTCTTCTGAGTTGTGGGCTGCTCGGAAGAGCGGCTGGTGGAAAGATCATCATCGTAGGCGACGCCGGAGGGAGTGCCGGATGCGAGGGTGTTGTACTTTCCGGCGTTGGCGTTCTCAGCGAGGGTGGAGTGGTGAGAGCCGGTTGAGCGCTGGGAGTGCTCCGACTTTCGGGAGGGTTCGTGGTGAGAGCTGTCGAAGGCAGATGAAGAGGTACCGAGGCCAGCGCCAGTACCTGTAGTTCCAGTGGTACCAGGCTGAGCGGTTCGAGAACCATCGTTGCTCAAGTATCGATCCTCATCACGCTTGTTAGACTCATGCGAGGCAAGAGCTCCAGCGCCGAGGCCTGCAGCAGCACCGGTAGCGAGACCAGCTCCTCGGTGAGAGCTATCTTGCTGATAGGACTGAGAGGTAGGGTCGCGGGTAGGAGTAGAAGTAGGCTGAGTGGTCTGAGACTCGAAACCTCGGCTGGAGTCAAGGCCAGTAGGTTGGTCAGAGTGATGATCGCGACCAGATCGAGAGGCCAACGCTCCAGCACCAAGTCCGGCTGCAGCACCAGTGGCTAGACCAGCACCGTGATGGGAGCTGTCCTGCTGGTGCTGGGATGTAGGGTTGGTAGAACTGTATTCAGGCTCAGTAGTCTGCGATGAGATACCTCTGCTAGAGTCAAGTCCAGATTGACCAGTAGACTCATGATCACGACCAGATCGAGAGGCCAAAGCTCCAGCACCAAGCCCAGCAGCGGTACCGGCAGCGAGACCTGCACCACGGTGGGAATCATGCTGCTCATACTGAGTAGGGTTAGTGGAAGTATAAGCAGACTGGTTGCCCTGCGACTCAAGGCCTCGGTTCGAGTCAAGGCCAGTATGCTGACCAATAGTCTCGTTCTCACGACCAGATCGGGAAGCAAGAGCACCAGCACCAAGACCAGCAGCAGTTCCAGCAGCGAGACCTGCGCCGCGGTGAGAGTCATGCTGAGAAGTCTGGCCAACGGGGTCCTTGTGGGAGAAGTTGGCGGGTTGATCCGGCTGAGCACCGTATGCGGAAGAGGAGCCAAGGGTCGAAGGCTGGTTGGAGCTCGAGTGCTGACCGGCGTGCGAAGCAAGTGTGCCTGCGCCTAGACCGGCTGCAGTACCCTTGGCAAGACTGTGGTCGCCGTGAGAGCCCTGCTGCTGGTAGATCTGAGAGGTAGGGTCTCTGGTAGAGGTGCTAGAGGGATCGTAGCTCTGAGAATCGTAGCCAGTGCCAGCTCGGTCATTATCAGAGCGCTGAGCGTAATGCGACGCCAAAGCGCCAGCTCCAACACCCGCAGCAGCACCAGTCGCAAGACCAGCGCCTCGGTGAGAGCTATCCTGCTGGGTAGTACTAGTAGGTTGCGTGCTATAATCCCTGGTAGAGTCCAGGCCAGAAGCAGGGTACTGCGTCGCACCCCGAGTACCAGTCACATCACGCTGAGTCTTCTCATCGTGACCCTTTCCGGCAGTGTTTGCACCCCACGCAGCTCCAGCAGCTGCCAGAGCAGGCTTGGAGTGACCATGTCGCTCCTGATCAGCCTCCTGCTCCGCCTTGGCCTCCGTCTCAGTCTTGTCCTTGCGATGGAAGAGAGCGCCGAGCTTGCTCTCCTTGGGTTCTTTGTCGTGCTTTTCCTCCTTGTGGTGCGTCTCCTTGTCCTTGTGGTGAGCCTCCTTCTCCTTGTGGTCCTTGCCGAGAAGAGGGAATGATCGGCCCTTGTGTTCGTCGTGGGACTTGTCGGTGGTTTGGTCAACCTTGCTTGGTGTTTGGGTATCATCGGCGTGGCGGTGCTTGTTAAGCTCGTGAGCTCCAAGAGCTCCAGCGCCAGCAGCTCCAGCACCAGCTAAGTCCTCATTGAAGCGAGAGCCAGATGTTTGGCTGGGGTTCTCTTGAGTAGTTCGCCGAGCATCGGTGGGGTTGGTAGTAGAGGAAGTAGTGTCGCGATCGTTTCGGTGGAGGAATGTTCCGCTCTCGAGAGTACCAGCCGTTCGAGTTGGCTCTGTCGCACCGGAGTGAACAGCCCGATGGCGTGCGTTCTCATCTTCAGGGCTGCCGTGGCCGATGACAGTGTTGTGAACGCCTCCGCTGGGAAGATCTCCCCAGTAGGGATGGTCCTGGGTAGAGGGTGCAGCAGCGCCAGTGGAGCTCTCAGTAGCGGGGATCTTGCTGGTGTCACCCAGACCTCCAGCGGCCGTAGTACCTGGAGCAGCAGTGCCAGCAGCTGTAGTGCCAGCAGCTGTAGTGCCAGCAGCTGTAGTGCCAGCAGCTGTAGTGCCAGCAGTTGTAGTGCCAGCAGTTGTAGTGCCAGCAGTTGTAGTGGTGTCGGTAGTTCTATCTAGAGGATCGTCGCGTCGCTCGGAGATGGGTTCGTTGGAGGGCTTGTAGGAGGTAGGATCGTTGGACTCAGTGAAACCAACACCAGAGTCCTTGTGTGCATGGCCTCGGGGGTCCTCGGCCTTGTGAAGCTTGTTATGCTCATGTTCATATCCCTTGGAGTAGCCTTGGTGTGTTTCGCTGGGCTCCATTTCTTCTGTGGGGAATGATCCTGGGGGATGGTGAGATGTCTCTGTGGTGGTGTCCTTGTCGTCGGAGTGGAGGATGTCCTTGATCTTTGCGCCCAGGCTACTCATTGTGAATGTTGTGCAGTTTTTGTTTTTTAGGTATGGGTATCAAAAGTGAATTATTAGATGTTGATTTGTTATTGAGTCTTAAGCGTTTGATGATGAGCTCTACCAAATGAGACCTTTCACCGCCCTCATATACCACTTCACATCATCCCCAAGCAAGGACAGCTCGACTTGCCTACGTCGTCGACATCATTATGACCGCCACGGGAACTAACAGATCGTGTGGGGTGCAGCCAAATCGCTGATTGACGCCTGGGTTTCCCAGCTTTGGACAGCAACATCCCTGTCGACCTTACCGCGTTGGGCCAAGAGCTGTACGCCATTCCGTCATCCACATTACTAGCTCCCCTCATTCGGAGCTGCAATCTTCGATCATAATTGTGCAACGTATGATCTCCGCTGGGATTACGTCTTGATCGCTATTTCCCTGGTCTGGACTCTTCAGCCGCATGCGCTACGAATGGGGATTGCATCATTTCAGCTTGTCGGCATGGCCACGAGGTGTTTGACTGGTATTGCCGAGCTGTCAAGCGCGCGAAAACAGGATTATGTTTATTGCGTGCTGTAGCGGTGTGATTGCCATCTGTGATGCAATCCGATGGCTTGCCCTTTGTTTTAGTTGCCGAGCTTTGACCAGGTTGGGATGTTTTATCGCGTTGTAACCAAAAAATAAAGCAATACTAGACTGAACTAGATGTTGGAATATTATGTCTATAGTGAAGTATTTTTGACGAATCGCACATCAAACTGCAAGGACTTTACGCAATTAGGTCTCTAATAACTCGGCTTTGAGGCAAATGTGCTTGAGTGCAGCACCATGGTCTCAAGCGCCCGCTATGTACCAATCAGGATTTTTAGACACGGAAGTAATTCGCAACCACGAATAATGTCTCACCGACATGTTAAGCTCTTTCCATGAGTATAGCTAACTATTCAGCCTCGGAAACCCTTCCAATGCTGATCCATTAGGCCCTTGACCGTCAAAGGCTTGATCTCGGGGAACATCTCGTTGAGGGAACCCTCAGCCTTTACTTCAGAGAGTCCTTCAGCCGTCCACCTCTCAAAAATCGATAAAAACGGCAAAAGAATTTCTTTGGGATATCTCTTAAAATCCTCCCGATGGCCCGGAAGCTCAGAAACCTCAAATCGCTTGAGCTTCTCAAGATCATCATACTTAACATCGAATACGACTCCTAGAGCATCCTCCGCTAACTTGACCAGTTCGTTGTATGTCACGGTATCTCCCACGACCCGGAGCTCGCGCGGCCATTCTGAGAGACCAAGAGCCGCCACAACAAAACGCGCTGAGTCGTGTATCGACGTGAGAGTCAGACGCTCGTTTCCAGTGCCAGGGATGGCGGCGGCGTGATTGGGGATGTCAACGACCAGCGTGTTGTGATTGTAGTGTGACTTGAGGGTACGTGGGAAGTAGTAGTCCATGAAAATACCGTTATGGACCACCGCCCACTCCAGGTCGGTTGCTTCCAGCGCCTCAAGGGAGTCGAAGTAAGATTGGAGGGGCGGAAGAATTTTAATACCTCTAAATGGTTTGTTAGATACGTGACGAGTATATTTCTGCGTGCTCTGCTTACTCCTCAGGATAGGCGGTCGCAAATGAGCTTGGGATAAATCGTTTGGTCACTTTGGAAGCGTTTGCAGCCTGGATGAGATTGATTTGCGAGATGGCAAGGCTTTTACCATTTATGCCAAATGCACTGATAACGGTGTGCACTTGATGCTCCTCCAAGACAGCAGTCAGAGAGCCAACATCATCGTAGTTCACAACGGCATAAGGCAGTGCGAGGTCTTGTCTGATGGGCTCCTACCGAGAGTATTAGCGAACGTGTTTTCAAAACTTTGGGACTCTGGTGTTGACTAACTTGCCGGGTAAGGATAATTCCCTGATGTTTAGTTTGTCCTGCTAAAACATCAACGAGTGTCTTTCCGACAGCTCCTGTTCCTCCAGCGATTGCGACTTTGACCATAATGAGTTAATAGAGGCTTGACTCTGGGCATGAATGGAATGAGTTATTGTGACAATTGTTTAATAAATGAACGTAGATATAGTGTTTACGAGCCCGAAGTACTGTCATGCCATGATCCATAAAATTAATTCACGCGGAGTTAGGCTAAAATCCGTGTCATGCAAAATGGATAAACATTTAAGCTACTTATAGAAGATAGGAGATATAAATAGATATCTATAAAGAAGTATATATACTAAGTATTAATAA
>JAAOAS010000080.1:0-175916 GCA_013396035.1 Fusarium pseudocircinatum
ACCCCAGCCCCAAACCCCAACCCACGACTTTTGTCTGCACCTAGTGCACTGTATGTACGGTTAACTCGCCCTGTCCGAAGACTGTACTTGGCCAGACACTCCACGCAACCCTCACGCAGGAACTCTTTGTCGGCCACTGCGGTTGCAGCACCTTTGCGGGCGTCTAAATTGAGACGTAGACAACAAAGACCGTTGATAACTGTGGGTATCTTGTTAACGGCGACTTTGTGCATCGTGTGTTACAGAATCTGAACCGGCAGACACAGGATGATGGTTGACAAGATCGTCGTGAAGCGTGAGCATTGACGATAAGCAAGCCTGAGCATAGCAAGTGACTATGGCGGCAAAACATAAAACCCAGTAGGGTTGGTTAATTCGACGTTTGGTTATGCATATTGCCTATCGTTTCATCATTTCTAGAGGTCGTCTTGCCGCCAGCCTCATCTTATCTTACCAGACGGGTTCTCATCCTATTCCGTATATGCAGAGAGACCCTCGATCCTACAGAACTGTACGGAGTATGGAGCACACCATTTCATTGCCGATAGAAGGTTGTTGGATGAAAGATTGATTATCTTTGGTCCTTGATAAGTGATAACTGCCACTGCCACTGGCTCTTGCGCAATCCAACCTGTCGATCTCGGTTAGATCGTCGTTGGACTTTGATCAAAGCTGGCACCCTGCCGTTACCACCCTGCCATGCACTACCGCACCGTCCAAGTGTTTCATCAGGCTCTTCTGAGAATCCCTCCAGGGCTCTCTTCTCTTGTGTCATTTGCCAGGCCACCATGCGGGGGAATGGGCTGGTCTATTTCGAGCGGGCTGTGAAGGCCTAGCCTGCTAGCGGAGGTCTAAACCTGCTCTCGTTCGTCTTCCTCATTTTCGGGTTGGGAGGGATGTGATGTGATGTGATGTGATGCTTGGTCTCTACTAAGGCTTCGCCTACGCCGATCGCTTCAACGGACGTATGTGGGTGGGTGGCCCCTTCATCGAATTCCTGTTTCTGGAGAAAGGGTCCAAGTCCCATCCCGAAAAGAATTCGAGGCACTCGACCGAATGCGTGATGCTTTGCAGCTTCGAGCTCCTAGCGCAAAGTCTACGGTAATTCTAGACGAGTCACAACAAACGGAGTAGTAAACAACCGTAAAGTTAAAATTGACAGTCCAAACTCTTTATGAGCGGGGGAGATTGGCTGAACTACTGGGTGTAGCATACCCTGAAGGGTCCTGGACATAGAAGACGATGTCGCACCCGTGCCCTGACAGAATCCCTGCACAGTATGAATCCATCCATACGCAGATTATCGGCATTCATCAGAGTCACCTTTCACTGAATCAAGTGAATCAATGGATTCAGAGAGAATAATAGACCTTGCGACGTAAAGGGAAAAGTCAACAAATACTACATTTCTCAAGAGCATTGTTAGAAGCCGCTTGTCTCTCCCTAACTACCTAGCTCTCCTCTCCGTCTGCCCACATTGACGCAATCAGCCATCCGTCTAAGTTATCCCTAGTCGCACGACCCATTCCTCGGGCTAACAATCTCAACAATCGATGATTGCCCGTATGCATCTAATCATTCAATTAATTGATGGTCAACATGTCTGTCTATCACGGGTTGTCAACCCCTTCGATATCAGGAGACAAGGCGATTATCTGATGCATACGACGTGCCATATGCTATGTATCCTATAGCCCATATTCCCATCGCCACACCGCTAGTTCTCATAGACGATGAATGGCCTGTTTCTATCTCGTCGGCTAAGGCGCTTTTCTTCGGCGGGTGACTTGATGTCTCACTTTGCGGAGAAACAAAGGAACTCTCTTCTCTTGAGAGTCCGAGCTCTCAGCCCAGACCGCGCCACCCCTTGCTTCAGATGCGAGTCACCCCGCGCGCCACACTTTGCGGAGAAACGGCGACGTCAGCCCCGGACGAAAGCCTTAGCTCTGATTTGTCCCTTGCTTCAACCACAAAAATTGACATCCCCAACCACGATATATAAATCATGGGCATTTTAAAACAGAGCCAACATGCTTTTCATTCTAATTAATAAGTTGAACATGTACTATTACTCATACTAAAGTCCAAACTGGTGTAATTGGTAACATAGCCAGCGGTCATTCGCTTCTAGCGGGCTCTTCGTGGGGTAGCAGATCCGGGTTCGAATCCTGGGATTGGAATAACCATGTCTAATCAGATATTTTTTCTTGCTATTATTTGCTGCCGGTATCGAGGGATATGGATGATCGCTAGAAACTAAAAAAATCACTGAAGCACAAGGCAGGAACTTGATTGGATCCCGTATTCTCCTCCAGGTATGGCCACATGTGCTTGGGGTCTTCACTAATACGGTAGATGACGATAAGATGTTATTTTATGACCAATACTGAAGCCGGTTGAGTGACTGAACCGCAGGAGAACTCTGGATACCGTCGTCATAAACATCATACCACAAGAAGTAACCACTGATCAAGGTTTACATAGTTCTGGTTAAACTCTATCTTGGGTCCAAGACTACGAGATATAGAACCCAAAAGAAAGAGACTGGCTTTGTTGAGACACTGTGGATACTGACTTTTTGGATTATGAGATTATATTATGTGAGCCACGATGAGCCTCTACCTCGAACTTAAAGCAAACTCCACAGAAGAGACCGAAGCCATCATGACATGCACCCGTAGGTTCTCAACGTTTATCTCCGACAAGGCTTTTATTGTCATCATTGACAGTCCAAAATGTATCAGATGATCTAATACTGCCTCACCATAGCCTTAAATGCTGAAATTGAATCACTGGAGGGATAACCATAGAAGATCAATAACATGTATATTCAGACCCTTCAGCCACAGTTGCAAGTACTAAGTTAGTTCTATAAACCCCAGACATCTACGGTTAGCTCCTATAATAAGACTTAGAAAGCCAACCTATCTAAAGAAATCAGCTCCTATCACCAATAGTCTACAACAAGGCACGTGGATATAAACGTTTCTATTGAAGACAACCCAGGATATGCAGAACTGTATGCATAGGAAGTAGTCCTTATAATACGAACTCATAACTTGAGTCCCAAGTGAGCATCAATTTGCCTTGGCCCTATTTGGCACCAGAACAATGAGAGGGTTTTGTAGTTGAGTATTGAATATTGACAGTAAACGAGAGCACTTAATACTCAACAAAGACTCGGACTTGAGTCTGCTAGCGAGGCCTCTTTCATTGCACCTGTCCTTGAATTATGGTTCTGGCTTTCGACATCTTTCATACGAAGGCAACATAGTAATGTATTGCAAGTCTTGCATTGTCATGGTTTCAATTCTCGCTAGAAACAGAGAATGGAATATGTTGCCATAGTAGTTCTTAATAAGCCCTGGTTCTCATACTCTGGAGTAATTTTAAGTGAATATATCTACAGAAAGCAGAAAGAATATAGAGACAACATGTATTTATGATTGCTTTCCAGGTGAAAAGACAATCTCCTATATATATAATCAAGCACTACATAGCCAGCCCCAGGTGAGCACAGTATAAGGATCTGGAAAAAGCAATGGAATTAACAATCAAACAGATGCATAGTCTTCTAGTAGGTGGAATATATTTAATTGCGTGTCATGCTTGATTCGTTTCAAAAGGTCCTCATTAGTGGCTCTTGCTATGAGTCAGATCTGAGAATACGATCCGTCATCATGTACAGTTTGGAATCATTTCCATGGCCCCACGCACTTCGTTTCCGCAAGTTCACATTGAACTGTCTCGGATCGTTGGAATGAAAATTTCAAAGAAGCAGGACTTATAGTTGCCCTTCCGATCGCGGCTCAAGATCATCACTTTCGCCTATATACAGACACCTTAAATGACGTTAGAGTTCTATAGGGGATGACGGATTAGACCAGCTGTTATCAGTCTAAGAACGTATATATCGTGGAACAATAATTCAGGTGTGCTCTTTAATAGATTTGTTCTATATGACAATGAAGACATGCATTGATTGTGATTCTGCTGGCAGGTCTTTGATCGTAATGAGACAGAAACTCATCGATTGGCGCTGCATGATGTTAGATTATACGCAGATACAGACTTTATCTCAATGTTAAGTCAAACAATTAGAATAAGTACCATCATAGATTCGATGACAGACACTGAATGGGACCTAATCCATATGAGTCTCGCTCCGAGGCTCGGGCCTAAGACACGGGAGCAGGGCGGGTTTAAATTGTCCGGACTTCCCGCCTCCACCACGAGTCGGACTTTTCTCTTGCCTAGTGCATCAACCTACCGACTTACACAATCTGATTCACATCACATGAAAATGGATGCGATAAGTTTTGGACAGAGCCCTTCACTGGGATACATTCTGCTCATTGTCACTTCGGCCATATTGCCTATTCTTCTGCTCTTCATTCTCACCCGCGGACCTGTTGGCGGATCTGCATCCCAACCATTGCCTTTGCCAGCTGATGATGAAATTGTTCGCCTTCGAGTGTATCCGGTCAAATCATGCCGCGGTTTTGATGTCGAGTCAGCGCAGCTTTTACGGACCGGCCTAGACTTGGATCGTAATTGGATGTTTGTTACGGCCGATAAGCATGAATTCATCACGATCAGGGCAAATTCAAACATGACTCTTATCATAACAGCCTGGGACGTCGATACCGACACACTCACAATTTCTCTTAGTGAACACAAGATTGAGATTCCCGCTCACCCTACGACTCAATGGCTTGAGAACAACACTGAGCTCAAGAAGGCGACTATCTGGGGCGAGCAAACCGATGCATGGGAATACGCCGAGAGTCTGACCAAGCCCATTTCGGATTTCCTAAATATGGACGTTCGCCTGATGTACAAGGGCCCTACACCGCGAGTTCTACGTGGAAGCGGCGCTCCTCACCGTCTTGGTCGTACGGAGGCTACCAAGTTTGCCGATATGATGCCTGTGCTGGTAAGTTGCATAAACTGGAACCTGACATATGACTCAGGCGTTGTACTAATGCCAAACTTGACAGGTTGCCTCTATGGCGAGCATGAATGAACTTAACGAGCGTCTCACTCAAGCTGGCGAGGCTAAGATTGAGATTGATCGGTTCCGCCCCAATGTCATTATCCGAGGAAGCGTACCCTGGGTTGAGGATGGATGGAAAACTCTCCAAATTGGTGAGGGCGAGCACCGTCTTGACCTTGATGTTGTGTGCCGATGCCTGCGATGTCAGGTACCCAATGTTCACCCGATTACTGCTGATAAACACCCGCGTCAGCCTTGGAACCAGCTGATGAAGTATCGACGGATCGACCCGGGACTCAAGTTCAAGCCGAGCTTTGGCATGCTTTGTGCACCAAGCGATGAGGGATACATCGAGGTTGGCATGAAATTCCAGGTCACGGCTATGACGAATGATCACTTCTTCATTAGCCCAATGAAGTAAAATGAGTTGTTGGAAAGTGTTTGGGGGAGTTGCGTGGCTTCTGTGGAGGGTAACACCGTAACATGTACAAACCGCTAAGAATAGCGAAAATGAAAACGATAACAAGACCATGTTTAGGTAATGTTCACATGCATTGTACGCTGTTCAAGTTCTGGACACTCGAATAGTTAGGCACACTAGCTGACTGTACTGTGTTCTCCTCTTTTGAGTGGCAGTGCCGGATCAGCCCAGCCAGGATAAGATCAAAAGCTTTCATAAGAGTCAGATCGGATTCAAGGGTTGAGCCTGCCATAACTAGTTCGAGCATGCCTGGATTCATTATGTATGTTTCCAAGGCTGGTTTGAGAATCTGGGATAAATTTCTGAAGGGAAGACGATCGTGGGCCTTGATTTCAGTCATGCCCTTCACCCTCCCTTTTCACACTTTGATTTGTCTTGTAGTTCTTATTAAGTTGATAAACCTAGACTCTCAACTGGACTAATGGAGTTTGATAGAGGCCTCCTGACTTTGAGGATGGTTTCATTTCCAGGATGCTTGTTCACAAATCAAGTGTATGGTTGTTGAACAATACAACCTTCACCCACTTGGCATATTAGCCGGAACACGCCATCAACCATACACAGTCTTGCGAAGACACTAGTGCTATGCCTTGCTGGCATCAAGTTAAGTAGCTAATGAATGAGATTTGTTGCTGTATGAAGAATTTCAAACATGATTGTGTGGTTGCACCAGTCTCCTTAGATCCGGCCAACTTACCTGGCGTAAAAGGGACACTCATATTCTAGTGTGATAGCAAGTCAAGTCAATGAGATAAGGAGATTGTTATCGTGAAAAGGCTCACAGACTGTTTAGACATGGCAGGTGCTGTATCAACTTTTGAAGGATATAATGATTCCACCTAGAATTGGACCCGGTCATGAGACGCTTTACTCACAACAGCATCCGTTTTGCTTTCTTTAAGGCAGTTGCACAGCTTCTGGTGTAAATGGAGCAAGTAATGCCTCAGAACATACAGAAACAAACGTCACATCTAGTTGGTCTTTTGGGCCTTGCCACATGATGCCAGAATGTGGACAACGCCGGGTGTAGTGATATGTCCTCATGTTCATGGGGAACGCAAACACCCTTATTGAGCCACAAGAATGATACTTTCAGATCGGTTGACGCTATGATTCAAGCGTATATTTTGCTAAGTTATATTACCTAAAGTGTCGGGAATCACGGCTCGGGGAGTTCTAATTCCGTGTTAGTCGTTGTTGATACGAACAAAGAGTGGAAAAACTGTGGCTTGGTCATGGAGGCAATGAAACATGTCCAAAACAGTCCCTACCTAAGGTATGCACAGGCCGAACTACCTAGGTAGTTCACTGTTCCACTGCTAGTCACAAGGCTGTAACATTTGTGATTTCGTGTAACTGGGCAGGCTGATTCACTGACTGATTGGTGTGGCAATACCCATTGATTGTGCTAGGCGCTTCGCGGGGCTTTTTAAGCGGCACGTTGGCCCAGCTTACCTTACCTTACTTTGAGATCCAATGCACAGCCCACCAGCTTTCAAAGCTTCCTCCCAATCAATTAATCAGGCATTACAACCTACCTACTTTCATTGCTCTTAAATCTCTCAACCTTCCCATCAACTTTCACCACGATCGCGCATCGAAGCAGAAGTTTACCAGTCAGCACATCTATTCACCATGTTGGGGGAAGATCTTGTCATTTATTATAATGACTCCATCGACTCAGATAACCTGGCCGCGGCTATGGCCTTGTTTAGGGCCACACGCTGGATGCCGACCGTCCACGTGCTTTGGATTCTAGAGCCCCGTCAAGTTTGTTTTGGACTATCCATGACTATGGATCAGATCACCAGATGCAAGGAATTGATAAAACTGCATTTTCCGTCCGTCGAGAACCCTTTCAAGACCCTTTTGAACGGAGATATCAAACAGCAGGATATTGATGATATCAAAGATCTGACCAAAGATGATCGCAAGATTGTAAGCTTCCTCCTCAGAATCTGATGCCCTAGACAAATCTGACCATGATGATAGCTCGAGATGGCAGTGAAGCCCAAGTATGGCTCAATCGACGACGCTACCTTGCATGGACAACTTAGTGCACTGGACCTGGCAACTTGTCTTTCCGAGTGGTCTAATGCTAACCCCGTCGAAGTTCGTGTGGACTACGAGACTCTGAAACATATCGAGAACCCAGTGAATCTGCACATGCATCACCATGAAGAACTTGTCAACCGGACTGAAGCTGAGCTGAAGGACTACTACGACATCCTGAAGAAAGTTTTGCATCCTGACCGTCGAAGCGATGACCTGAGAGGTTGGTATCACAGGTGTATCATGAATCTCGAGCGTCGTGTCATGCTGTCACGCATTTATGTGGGAGGTCTCGACTTGGACAACGTTTTGAATCGGATCAAGAACGCGGGAAGCGTCCATTTCTTTGGGGGTTCTTCGTTGAGAATCCTACAACAGTTCCTCGATAGAGGTGTAGCCAGCAAGATCAAGTGCCACTTGCAAGTGGTAAGTCTGATCCATGACCCATGTTACTCATTGACAAGATACTTATGGTGATAGGGTTCCTGCGACATGTCAGCCAATCTCTTCTCCAACCAGTTCAACATCGCCCTCAACCAACAAGCAGCTAAGATCGTTCTCAGCCGATCTGCAGAATTTGCGGAGTTCACCGTCGTGCCTTCACATACGGCGCAGAGCATAAAATACTCAGCCCTCGCTCTAAAGAAATATGGAGGCCACTGTATCGAGAAGCGAATTCTGGGCTTCAACTGCCACGAGGATCCCATCAAGATCGTCACAAATCAAGTTTCACTTGAGCAAAACTACCCTGACAAAACCTACTCCATGCCAGACTTGACCTCGTTTTTGTGTGCACTTGTTCCAGACAAGACGGGCTCCAAGCTAGGGTATATCGAGGTCGACGAACAAGAGGGCGGTACACTTCTTTTCAAAAAGTCTGACAAGGGCATTCGTATGCTTGATCTGGACGGCGTTCAGGAGTTCTATGAGAAAAAGATGAAGGATATTTTCGACTTATTATCAAGTCGTACAGTGATGCTGTGACAGAGACAACTTTTGATACCCAAAGGCGAGTTGGAAGTCAGATAGTACTTTTAATAGCTTCTTGATGCACAAGAGCATAATCTCAATTAATAGAGAGAAATATTAGACCTCTTGACAAGTCCGAGAGCATGATGAGTGAAGTTATCCAAGTTACCCCGGCTAAGTTACAATGGACTGCCACTGTGACTTAACTTGTTTGGACTCTGACGATAGTGAAAGTAACAATATAAATAGGACACATGCAGACACCATCCGGGAGATGCGAAATTAACCTAGATTTCATACTCAAGACCAATTTCCATTCAAGTCAATAAATTACCAGTTGAAGAACAGGCACTTCAAGAGCGAATTCTATTGGGTACGTAGGTAGGCCGTTTATTAATATCGCCAATCAGCCACAAAGACGGGACCCTTCGGTGTGGCGCCCTTCCCAGCCTTGCGAGCCCCCTCTCCAAGTAGACTATTTCAACGAAACCTCAACAGCTTCGGCTGTCAAATCTGCCTCCTGAAAGTCTACTCTTCCTGCGGAATTGGTACCCAACGGTCTATCAGAAGATATGTCAGCCAATTATTGGCACTCGACACAATGTCGCTTCTGGAGCTTCACCAAGGAGCAGCTCGTGACAATGCGACAGAAGCTTGAAGAGGACAATGCCGAATTGGTGCGAATGTTTCCGCTTCCGCAGCAACGCCATTTGTACATATATTTTAATCAACGTACGTGGACACCTTTATACCACGAGAGAACTTACTGAATGGCTGACTCAAGGGATGCGCAGAACTGATACGGCTGGCGAAGCGATTAACGATCCGACAACAATCCATGGCCACGGCGCAGGTCTACATGAAGCGATTCTATTCCAAAGTCGAGATTCGTCGAACGAACCCATACCTTGTCATAGCGACTGCGATATACTTAGCCTGCAAAATAGAAGAGTCTCCTCAACACATTCGACTCATCGTGACAGAGGCGCGACAGATGTGGGGAGATCTCGTGGCCATCGACACGTCCAAGCTGGGCGAGTGTGAGTTCTTCATGATAAGCGAGATGCGATCACAGTTGATTGTATTCCAACCGTATCGGACGATCACAGCCTTGCGAAATGAACTATCTTTGGTGGACGACGAAGTGCAACTGGCTCGCTCGGTCATCAACGATCATTTCATGACAGACCTTCCGCTCCTATACCCTCCACATATTATCGCCATGGTTGCCATCCTACTGGCCTTGGTGTTGAGGCCTAACAACTCCGGTCCTGGCCAGAACACTTCAGGAGCGGCCGCCGCAGCAGGACTGGCAGCCGCCCAACAGGCGCTGATGCGAGCACAGGGCCAACAAGCACAAGGCGGAATGCCCGAACCCGCTGCTGCAGAACCTAAGGAGAAGCGGCAACAAGATCGGGTGTCGCGGGTGCAAAAGTTTGCGAAATGGCTGGTCGACAGCAACGTGGAGATTGCATCTATGGTGGATGCTACTCAGGAGATAATATCATTTTATGAATGCTATGAACATTACAACGACAAGCTCACTCGCGAACAGATCAACAGGTTTGTTAAGGCAAGAGGCTTAGATAAGTGATCAAGTTATGAGAAACGAGACATGAAGCATGGTATATTTGATTAAGCATTGAGGAGCATTGACTGGGAGTTTCAGGCGTTACTGTTTATTGTTATTAGACATTCATACATTTGGCATTGTATGAAGCTTTCAGGTTGGCTGTCTGTATAGTACTAGAACTTTGACTTCATCTTCTATCGTAGGTATGGACCTGATAGTTTGACGATATAGAAGATCCGTGCAAGAAATCAAACAAGTGAACTGAACTGTGAAGCATCAGGTATTCTATCATATTCTACGTAACATCTCAGATATGTAGGTGTGTATTCCAGTGACTTGTCGGACCGCATGCCCGGGACTGTCTCTGAGAGCCACCCAATTATGAGATAAGAAACTTGTGAACTTCATATAAGAATTTCTGTACGGAGTAGGGCACTCAGATACTAGACTGAACCATTAATCCACTGAATGAACATGTCTTTCACTTGGCTAACTAGTCCGTAGATCATGTGAATATTTGCAACATGAAAATAGTTCTTTCGAGATGAGGAGTCAAGAGTTTATGCCGAGACAGAGCGAGGATGTTGGCAGCTAAAGACCGTAAAAGAATAGCCCAGCGGGTCCTTCCGGGGCACTAAGCATAATACAGTGCCTCTGATTGATCGCCAGGCTTCGAAGCAGTGCCCGACAGCGGGCAGGACGGCTGTTGATAGCCACCCCGGGCCTTGACGGACGGGGCTAAGCTCCACTGTAGCATTTTGTATTTGGTACACCTAGGCACTGGATTTTTGAGCAAGCCCAGCCCAGAGCAGCAAAACGTTAACCCGGTTTGGGGGGTTTCATTCAGCTACCAACGTCACAGCTCGTCAATTGGTATTGGCACTTCAACACCATCTTTTCCTTTCCGACCCGAATCCTTCCTGCGACAGTTTAGCCATGAACTTCCGGTAACCCGACAATACCTCCCTCGAAGTCGTCGTACCTCGAATTTTATCTCCACAGCGACGCTCTCCTGCAGCGCAGGGCTTTTTGCGCCTGTTGCGCCCGACGTACCTGAAATCTTGCCGGAACGAGATATGCCACCATTGCAGTTACAACTGTCGTCATGAGCGTGACAAACATTGTGGAGGAAATCGAAGAGGGGCTCCGGGAACCCCAAAACTCTCGCGATGCTCGTGTTGAGAAGCTCTGGGCGAGTCTCGAGCCTGATCACACTGGTGAACTGGACCTAAAGGGTCTGCGGAAGGGGCTTCGAAGGATTGACCATCGTAAGCGAGAGCCCGCGCTGGCTCAAGCTTGGTAGAGATACTAATAAGCAACTACAGCAATGAAGAATGCCGACGATATGCTGAAACGTATAATGGAAGAGGTGGATCAGAACGGCGATGGCAAGATACAATACAACGGTACGCAAATCTGCCTTTGACTTTGGAGCTCCAGATATTGCCTCGGTACCTACGGCCACGATGTTGAAAGCTTACTTTTGGCTGTTCGCACCCTTTAGAGTTCCGAAAATTTGTCGAAAATGCAGAGCGCCAGCTCTTTGCCCTATTTCGATCAATTGATAAAGATGGGAATGGAAAACTGGACAAACTTGAGCTTCAAACAGCTTTCAAGAATGCCGGACTCACACTATCGAACCGCCGCCTTACCGAGTTCTTCGATGATATGGACCTCAACAATGACGGTTATGTCACATTTGACGAATGGCGGTCAGTACTTTATTTTCAATTCTATCTGTGTGCTCTTTTTGTTGCATCTTTCTATTGAGAACTCCACTGGCTGTCAGTCGCATCCCATCAGATGCTCAGAGCTCATGACTGACCCTCAGTCATTTTGGCGGGGATAACCCTCATAACGTCATGTGCCAAGCCCAACCACTACCATCGGCGATACATCTGCGACCGGTTTCTCGAAGTCGAGGTGTTGCTTGAGACGTCTCCTTGTCGATCATGGACTTTGCAGCTGATCATGAACTCTCAGAAACTTCCTACTATTTATGCCGCCCCACGACCACGACTCCCAACTTCATGCCGTACTTGACTTTTACTACTCGGTGGTCAGTGTGACTCCAGAAGGAGACACACTTGTGAGCGAGGAAACATTAGAGGGTCTAGGTACGGACGGCTTCCGCTCTCTTTTCATCACCCTTTTCGGCTCTCTTCTACGAGTCGCTTTCCCCTACGATTTCCCAAGACCTATACCTCCACCCGGCCGGACATCGACTTCCGTCAGTCAACCCAACACCTCAAATCCGGATGAGTCCCCGAACCAGACCGAGAACATGGCTACCGCGGCCGCAGTCTCATATCCCGACTACGATGATGCAGCTACCGAGATATCGCAGGAAATCGCCGAAACGCTTACACAACACGTCGACGATGGCACCCATGGACCTGGACATGAACACACCACTGGAGCTTCAACAGCAGTGCACAAGAAGTTTAGACTAACGCAATTTGTACCCGATCCAGGCTACTTCCTAGCAGGTGCCATCGCCGGTGGAGTGTCGCGTACGGCTACTGCGCCTCTCGATCGGCTGAAGGTCTATCTGCTTGTGAATACGTCCAGTCGTACCGAGACCGCGGGTGCAGCACTTCGACAAGGCCGTCCTCTCGCTGCTCTTAAAAACGCAGCTAAACCGTTCGGCGATGCTTTTCGAGATCTTGTTCGGTCAGGGGGTATTCGAAGTCTTTTTGCTGGTAAGTCTGCCTCTTAAGGAACCAGGGTTCACATTGACCCTGGATGTGACGGAACATGCTAACAAGACTAGGAAACGGCCTCAATGTCATCAAAATCATGCCTGAGACGGCCATTAAATTTGGCTCATATGAAGCCGCAAAACGCGCACTTGCCAACTTCGAGGGCCATGGTGATCCCAAGCATCTCAGTTCGTGGTCAAAATTCGCCTCAGGCGGCTTTGCTGGCATGATAGCACAGTAAGTCGGACAGAAATCTTGACAGGTTTTAGGAACTGACAATTGGCAGGGCTTCGGTTTACCCCCTCGATACCCTCAAGTTCCGCCTACAATGTGAGACTGTCAAGGACGGTCTTCAAGGCGCGGCCTTAGTTCGCCAGACCGCTGTGAAAATGTATGCAGATGGTGGTGTGCGTGCCTGCTATCGAGGATTGACCATGGGACTTGTGGGAATGTTCCCCTACAGTGCTATTGACATGGGCACTTTTGAACTACTAAAAAAGTCTTACAAGTCGTACTATGCTCGAAAGAACAACGTCCATGAAGACGATGTAAAACCCGGAAATATTGCCACAGGGATCATCGGCGCCACGTCTGGAGCCTTTGGAGCCAGCGTTGTCTATCCCCTGAACGTGGTGCGAACACGACTTCAAACCCAGGGCACAGCCATGCATCCAGCAACATACACTGGTATCTGGGACGTAACGAAGAAAACGATTCAACGAGAAGGATATCGGGGCTTATATAAGGGCCTCACACCCAACCTTCTGAAGGTTGCTCCCGCCTTGAGTATCACTTGGGTGGTTTACGAGAATTCAAAGAGAATTCTTGGATTGAGCTAGAAGTCCCAACTAGCTATGAGATAAAAGGGCCAAACACAAGAAACTAAAGAGGATCCTTCCCTGTTTCACAATTAACATTTACTATACATACGCACGCACGCAAATTTCACATCAACATTCTGGAAAGCGAGGATCTAGCGATTGGATGGCATTGCGTTACGACGGGGGAATATTCTGGCGTTGAAGGGATTGATATATCAGAAGAAAGTAGCCAGCAGCCATTGTCAGAAGACGAGGCGGTGATACGGCTGGAACTGCATATTTCTCATTTTTGGAGGTGCTGGGAGTCAGTGGTTAGAACTCGGTGGACATTTCCTTGTTCAAGATAGAAGTGGTTACAAGAAGATTAGGTCTCGTGATGAATTCATCAGTTTCCTTGACTAGGTTTGAAACGATAATGGAAGTTACTCTGACTCGCTATCTATGAAATTGTTGAATTACGAAAGGCGGCAGGTTAGCTGCGAGAGAGATTGAGCATGCCCATTTCGGACATGGAGCCGGAGCCGGAGATGTGGGGCCGGTTCCGGCGGAATGGTTCAGACAGGCCTCTGGGCGACTCGAGGACTCGTTGGACTGCAATAACAGCCATAAGAAGGTAATAGCTATGAAGGCATGGAGGAGGCCTGTAGAGTGAAGCTCACTGCCTGAGTGACTGTGTCCTGGGCTTCAGCATGAAAGGAGGTCTAGGGAGCTGCTCATCAAGGCCATCATGGCTTTGACAGCTTACAAAAGAAGCTTATTACCGCACTGCAGATCCGAGCTCGGCTTGGGTAGCTTGGCCAAGAAGTACTCGTTATAAATCAGCCCTATCACGTACGCTTGCTGCTTATTATCGATCAGCAAACGTCATTTCGAGATTTCGACTCGTTATTTTATCTTGCACAGTCACAGGTTGTCGTCAGCCGCATGTCAAGAACTCGCGGCTTTTGTTGCAGGGCTTACGCAATATTGCAAACTATGACTTGAGCTTACACAGGAATGGCAGTTGGCAAGGGTCGAAAGAGGACTGCGGGGTTGTGAAGGTTGGGGGAACTTTTGTAAAGTGATAGAGGATCCTTGCTCTGGTGGGAGACGGAAGATAAGACGAGAGAACGGAAGACTTTTTCAAGAGAATGTGAATCAGAGGAGGAAGAAACTAAATAAATACAAAGAAAGAAAGAAACACCAGAGGTAGAGATGGTATAATTCATAATATTAGAAACACCATGTAGCCAAGTAAGGAAGCATTGCATACCATCATCCATAGCTTGTGAGTTGGAAAATACGATAAACGGATAGCTTGGTCGGACTTTTTGCAGTATTACGCCGCTTCATATGCACATTCAACGCTCGCCCCCAAAAGAGCAATAGCGTGATCGGCCAACGTCGTTGCATACATACATGATTAGAAGCATCGCAACCAAGCAACGTAACCGAGCAGGAATATCTAGTCTAGAACCATGGTCACGGCCATAGGCTGATTGTAAGAAACAAAAAGAGAGACGTGCTGTAAGCAAGACCTGTCTGTTCCCCTCTTTTTTTCCTCATCCACGCCGCAGCTCAACTTCATCCTTCTCTCATCTCGTTTGGCATTCTTGACCTCAATAATCTGGTGATACACGGCGTGAGCACGCTCAGATTCCCTTTGTGAAGAGTGCCACGTACGCATCACCTTAATCTCCTTCTTACTTCAATAAAAAAAAGGGGGTACTTTACGTGCGTCTGGATCAATTGCACCGTCTTACACGCCCCACGCCCATAACGAGACAAGGACAAAATGCCTGCTCCTTACTCTGACAATCTCTATTCCGCCGACTCTGACGATGAACCTGATGCCCTCTCGCCAACAGACGGTTACTTCCACGCGTCGTCTGAGTCGTCATCATCTCGCTCTGGACCAAACGTACCTCATGTCCCAAACGTGCTTGTCGAGGACCCAACTCAGTTGAGCCGCGATGCAAAGATTCAAGAAGCGGAGAGGGAGAGGAGGCTCTTAAATACCGGAGGCTCTGCAGGACACAACCCTGAAAGCACTGCCTCGTCACACGAGAACTCGAGTGGCTCAGAGAATCCCATTGCATCGACGCCGCGTTCTCCTCCAAGAGCTTCTCCCCTGTTTGCTCATCCTGTTGACGCACCACCTGCTTACTCGCCCTCACCTACAACAACTTCGCCTCCAACTACGGTGAACAACTATCAAACCTTTGCTTCTACAGCTACAATGGGTCGGCCTGAGGAGAATAGGCCTCTGATCGACCATGCTCCAGAGTCTATGAGCAGCCCCTACAACTCCGCTCAACAACCATCACGTTGGCAGCAATTCAAAGACTCCGTCTCAAACTTCAACGTCAGGAAGAAAGTCAAGACAATTCTTGCTTCGCTTCTCGTTTTCTCTGTCGTTTTTATGATCTTCAGCAGCTTTACTATGCAGTCTAATCATGGCGTAAGTCTCATACTGATATAAGACGATACACAGGACTGATATAACTGCTAGTCACACTCAAACCCAGTCGAGGATAACGATCCTGTTGCACCACCTGCCGACGACCGCGACGACTTCAAGTGGAATCCTTCGCGAACTTGCCTTGATAAGCCTCAACACTCGGCCCATTTCGCTGAGGAATTCGAGATACAATCTGACCGCAACCTTAGCATTATACAACGAATGGTCAAGTCCGATGACATTGAAGGATGGAGCACCCATGTCTCTGGTGAAGTTATTATTCGGCCAGTAGAAGATTCCTCGCCTGCTAGTATCGAGCTGCAGGTTGTCTCCAACCACGACAATCTCAGGGCCAAGGCCGACTTCAACAAAGCAACTCAGGTCTTTGAGATCAAGGTGCCACGGAGGGTCGCCTGGAGCTCGTCTGACAAGGCTCCTTGCATCCAAATACGTATTACAGTCTCGGCTCACCGTGAGACTATCCTTAACCATCTTAACATTGAGACTCAGCAGCTCGACATCAACCTCAAAGAGGGGGTCGTCCTGGGAGTCCTGAATGGGGTCAACATTCGAAGCGCCAGCGGTGATATCACTTCGCCTGGTATCAAAACGATCAAGGGCAAAGAAGTTTCTCCTTACACACTCTCATCCCGCGAGATCCGTATTCATACGGCCAGCGGCGATGTCAAGGGATGGTATCCCCTTTACGACCTCCTCGACATCTCAACGGCCTCAGGCGATATCATCACCAACATTGGACCGAAGCCAGTGAACCCTCAGAATGTTCGACCTGCAGAGCTTCGTGTGCGCTCTGCTTCAGGCACGATCAAGATTGATGAGCCTCTCACCAGTGCCCAGAAGGCTGCCCGCCCAGATCGCGAATTCCCACCACGCGACTACACTATTGATATCATCACGGCATCGGGAGATATCACGGCCGATGTCGCCGCGAGCTCGTCGGCGTCTTTCAAATCGCAGTCTGGTGATATGAAGCTGCAAATCTGGCCAGTGCTGGACTCGAGTTTGCTGACTATAAACGAAAAGGCGAAGCCAACAATCATCACGGACACAAAGAGCGGCGATACGCACGTGACGATCCTGGAGCCCCTATGGACGAGCCTTGCTACCATCGGCGAAACGATTCCTCCTGTCAAGCCTTATGATCCGACGGACGGCAGCGATCCATACATTGTTCTCCCGGAAGGATCTGAGCTTGCTGAAATTAGCATGGCCAGACCCGTGCTTTCGGTTCTTCACTCCACACACAAGTCAGTCAGCGGCAAAATTGAGCTCTACTATCCTAATTCTTGGGAGGGCCTGTTCTTTGCAAACTCTATTTCGGGTACACAAGAATTCAAGGGCAAGGACGTGATAGTTGACCGCGGAAGGGGATCGACCCCACCACATCTCATCAGTGGAAGAAAGGGCAAAGGGTATTCCCAGCTTGACATTGGGACCGTGTCTGGTGATCAGTTCGCCCTGCTCGGAGAGGAATAATGGGAGAGAGAGAGAGAGATACGAATAGTAATGAAATAAGGAACCAGCGAGATACACGAACGGATAATGAAATACGGCGTACCGGCGTTGATGATATTACGAGGAAACTTATTGCTTGGACAGCGCCATTCGTTAAGGATAGGAACTTAGGATACCATATCGTTCGTTGAACGTATTGTTGACCGCAATGAAATATTCATCAAGAAACTCCTGGTCTCAACGAAAAACCTTTTCGAAACAATAGCCAAGTTTATTAACCCCAGATCCATGAAGTGGCTGGCCAAGGCGTGGTAGCGGTAAAGCCGTTTCCTAGCCGACAGCCCGTCCCGCGGGATATATTGCACCAACTATGAAACGACTTGGCGTGGTTTGCGTTGATACTTGCCATGATATCATTGATTATAAGAAGTGTAACTTGAGTAGATTGTTTGCATTATACGTCAACTCAATTTGTGCCGAGTTCATGAACATTTATGCGGGTAATCTCTAAGTGGCTAAGTTAGAATGCAGTGAATGGTAAGTGACTGGATTGGCTAGCAGTATTCCTTTAGTGCATAAGGTATGATAACGGTTTTTGAAGAATGTTAAAACGGCTGTATCCAGGCCTTATCGCTAAATGAGTCCCATGGTCACAAAAACTGTTGGTTCATAGGCTCCCCCGTCCCCCAGAATTGGATCTCATCCATGCTCTCAGTTCCTAATAAAACGCCATGGGAAGTGGCACGTGCTTATACAGGGGCCATCTCCATCTGGATCAAGGCCAGGTAAGGTTGGGCACTGGTCTAGAGTCTTGGTACCTAGCCTACTACGGTATCTTCAGCTGTCGAATCACTGATGTCGTGCTGTATCTAGTACCCGCTAGAGCCCGTACGGAACCTACCTTCATCCACTAACTACCTTACCTCACCTCACCTACCGTCCACCATCATCATTCATTCATTCAATCCATCCATCCACCCACTGTCTACAGTGCTCGACTCTTCTCCTACTATTCAATCCAATCCTCTCTCCTCACACGCCAGCCGTACTCTCTCTCCAGGTACATCACCTGCCTCGATCTTTTTTTGCGACGCCCATTTTCTTACTAGGACAATCGATTTTGCGATCCGCTTTGCCTGCCGCTCGTTTTGATGATGCCTCTTGCCCCTCGAAGGCACCCAAAATCCGTAGATTAAGCACTGGGCTTCCACCGAGCTTAATCTCCTAACCAAGCCACCTGCTCGTCGACCGAGGCTCCCACTTCTTATTCACTCTCTGGACCGTCATCGACAAAAACGAGTACATCGTCGCGACTTGGATACATATATCTGAGCATTATCGTCCGTCATGCAAGCTCCGTCATCTGGTTCCCAACGCGCCTTCGCCCATCGTCGCTCGCCTGGCGCTGAGCCAGGGCCACCACCAAATGTTCCCGTCCGATCCATCTCGCCGGCGCTCCAGGCTCGAGCCTCAAGCGCCTCAGCGAGGTCTGTACAATCGACTGGGTCTCGCAGGATGAACCGTGAAGTGAGTATGCCGTAATGCTCAGCGTGGGCGAGAGTGTGCCCCTGCCGAGCCCTGCCTGCCCCACGTTCCATACCCAATTGCAAAGCAAGATGCTGACGCTCCATGATCTCTCAGGGTTCCGGCAGCGGTTCCAATATGCCTCTATCGCAGATCGAAAAGAGCGTCACACACCTCCTCGTCGCAACAAAACAGCTTCTTGAGACCTTGACCCAATGGTCGCGCGGACAAGCTACCGATAGCCAAGTGTCTGACGTTTACGTGCGCTTGGGTTATGAATTCAATATGGCGTGTCGCGCATTCACGGCCATCCATGTTGACACATCTGATTTAGGAAACGTGCCCGATCTACTGCGACATATTCTCGAAGCGACGTTGAGCCAAGAGGCGAGTGCCGAGAGTTTGGAGAAATATTTGCCTAGGATCCGGGACATCATTATTAATCTGTTACACGGCCTCAAGCGCAAACAACAGAAGCTCCGCCAGAAGCAAGCTCGGGACCGCGACGGCCATGCACCTCCCGACAGGGCAACCAGCGTCAGTACCGTTGGAAGCGGCAACAGCGGACTCACCAACATGTTAGAAGAGGGTCTAGAGAATGGTTTCCAGCCCGACTCGCAACCGACTGATTCTTTGCGTCAGTCGGGTGGCAGTACCAACCAGTCCCCACGTCGCTTTAATGCTCAGCGAGAATCCTCTCGAGCATCCGCCATATCAGAGCAGTCTTCCCTCTCTAGCAACACGATGCAAAGTATGCCCGTTGTTCCACCTTATCCAGAGGGCGAAAGTAGTATCCCTACTGGACCTCCGGCACCTCCTGGACCACCTGGAGGAGAGTTAAATATCGATTCGTTTCCTCCGCCTCCACCACCTCCGCCCGATAATACTTCGAGTGCCTTGGCGGCTCTGCAGAAAGGTGGTGATTTGGAAAGACGAGCTTCACGCAGATATTCTCAATACCAAATATCCAAGCATCTGGGAGGTGCTAATGGTGTACCGATTCTTCCGCCGCAGAATTCACCTGTGCCAAACCGAGGAAGAAAGGAAGTTCGAGAATCTCTGCGAGCAGTTCAAGGTCGACAGTCTATACGCCACAACCGTAATACCTCCAGCCAGTCTCTGCGCACTACGGCTCCTGCCGAAGATTCTCCCGTCAGGATACCAGACAGTGTTTCTGAGGAATCTTCATTAGCAGAATTACCCGCAAAGCCAGATCCTCCCACGGTGCAGACACCCGATGAAGCATATGCTGCCAGCGCAACACTCAGTGGGCCCCCCACTGATCCTATGTTCTTCAGCGACGATGCTCCAGAGACGCCGAAAGTCGAGAAGCCGAAGGCCGAACCTGAAGTTGCTCCCACACCACCGCAAAAGCCTGCCGAGACCTCATACTTCCAAGACTCACCCCCTCCAACTCCCACAAAGGATCTGACCTTGTTCCTCCAGTACAAGTCCAAGGTAAAGAAGTTTGTTCTGCCGGAGGGACGCGCCGAGCTTACCATTGGACGACTTCAACTCGCATTTATCGAGAAGTTTTCTTGGAATACACAACACAACGGCGCAGATCTCCCTGAAATCTACATCCAAGACCCGGTTTCTGGTGTACGACACGAATTGGAAGATCTCGCAGATGTCAAAGACCGGACTGTTCTGGTGCTCAATGTCGAGGCTCTGGACGAAGTCAAGAAACATATCGACGATGGTATTGCATCCTTAACCGAAATTGTTCGGGATGTCAAGCAGACAGTCACGGATCAAGGAGCTGCACTTCAACGAGTTTCAGACCGACAACAAGAGGCTGCCAACGAAATGGCTCGACTGGCATTGTCACCTCCGTCAACTTCTCACTCGTCTGACGGAACAAAGACACAGTTTAGCTCTGGAAGGAAGTTGGATAGTAGTCATCTCGGAGAACTGAAGACCTTGCGACGAGATCTAGCCATTATGCGACAGACGTATTCCAATTTTCAGGCAGATATTCAAGACTCAATGGCTACCATTCGCGCAAAAGCAGCCAACGTCAAGGTTGCTACAGCCAAAGCTGCCATTCCCGACATCGAAGGCGACGCTGGCTACTCATATGTTACCAGCGGGCGTAAGCAACTCAACAGCGACTCTGATCGGTTGGTTGGTAAGGTAGACGACCTCCAGGACCTTATCGAAGATCTGCGAAAGGATGTGGTGCACCGCGGTGTCCGGCCACTGCCGCGACAATTGGATTCTGTTGGAAAGGATATCGCAACATTGACCAAGGAACTGAAGAGAATGGAAGAGTACATGACCCAAGAGAAACCTATTTGGACCAAGATTTGGGAGAAGGAGTTAGAGGACGTGTGCCAAGGGCGGGACGAGCTTCGCCTTATGGAAGATCTTTTGGTCGATCTGCGAGACGATCTGGAGAAGGCCTCAGAAACGTTCACGCTCGTGGAGCAGGCTACCAAGGAGCAGATGAAGGACAACGGCACCGGCGCAAGTGCCGGAAGCGCCCGCCAGTTCTCCAAGGGCCTTATCAACCTCGGCAACAGTGCCGATCAAAGCGCCGCAAAGGAAGGTGTTCTTGGTGAAGTGAGAGCTTTGCAACCTAACCACGAAGATCGCCTGGAAGCTATCGAGCGTGCGGAGAAGCTGCGGCAAAAGGAGCTAGCAACACGCCAAGTCAACCCACTCCACCGAGAGATCACCAATTTTGTTGCGGACGGCAAGTTGAAGAAGTCAGGCGGGTTTGAGGAGGTCGAACGCGCACGGAAAGCCAAGGACGACCGCATTCGACGAGAGGTTTGGCAGCGTCAGAACGGCATCATTCCCGAGAACCCTATCGGCGAGGAGGGTACGGACGCTGAAGCTGATCTGGAAGACGAGGACGCGGCATTCCTCAGGGAGCTCGAAGAAGAGGAGGCCCGACAAGCCCAGGCTCAGGCAGAAGCAGAAGCAGAAGCTGAGGCAAACCAGCCTCCCCCACCGCCACCAAAGGACGAGGACGATAAACAACCTGATCAGCCAAATGGCGCTTAGTCAGTCACATTGGTTATATGATCGAGTATACATATCTTGATGTGCCTAGATCGGTTCCACTATGTTTATGGAGATGATGCCTGGGAAGAAGAAACGCCTTATGCGGGATTGTTTGAACGCGATATGTCAGTACGGAATATGGTTATGGACTTAGCAAGGACGGACGGGCGGACGGGTATAGGAGGCAAAGGCTCTCTAAGCCAGCATTTCCTTACCCCTTTTTTCGATATTCTCGTACTTAGTTAGCCTTTTTGCTCGGTAGTTTTTAGTTGGGATTTTGACATAGCGGTGGCGAATGGGATTTGTTTCTCTCACTCTTCAACCACATCTCATAAGATTGGAATTCCGTAAAAGTGTTGCCTTTTTGCTGGATTTGATTTTAGACTTGAGACGTGCTCACAAAGATTGGCCTGGAACTTATGCCCTGAACTGGATTCAGGCGCAAGAATATTTTGAACTTAGTTGATATTGTTTCTCAAACCAATATTGTTGATAGCAATGGCACTGGTGGTGAGCGCAGGTACATATTTGACTTCTTGATTGTATTTGATCGTTTAAACACAACTTTTGACATAAATCTTCATCATGACCCTAAAAGCGTAAGCTTCTTAACCCCCTTAACAATCGGGGGCTCCAACTTCTTGCCCTGCCCCATCACAAAGTCCTGCAGTACAGCTTCGCCTCCTGTAGCCTGCCAGGTTGGTTCAGCATCATTCTTCTGCTCGGCCTCTGGCACCTTGAACACCTCAGCTACCGCAGCAGTGCAAGCCTCAGATACCTCAGCCATGAGAGCTTCGGCAGCACGCGCACGCTCGGGCATGTTCCTCCGCACAAGCGCGAAGATGAGGCGCTCGGCATCTGGAGCAGCAGCACTGACACGGTCAATAAGACGACGAATACTGTTGACGAGATATTCTTCCTCGTAGACTGTTCCCTTTCGTCCGCGAGCACGCTTCTTCTCCTCGCGCTTACGGTTCTTGCTTGTGGCGCGACTGACTCCCGTCCCAGCGGTTCCAACACTCCCAGCCTTGCCTGTATATCGTGTAAAGAGCGATGCACTGGTGCTGACTCGGGAAGAGGCGGCGACAGAGACATCGTCCGGGATGTCCATACCACCAGCACGATCTCCTTCGTAGAAAGCCAGAGGGTCTTCAATGGCCTTACGGCGAAGCTCGGCAACACGAGGAACCTGAGCCTTGAGCTGGGCCTTGCAGTCAGCCAGGAATTCGGTCGTTGTGCCTAGCGCATCGGCGAGGCCAGTATCGACACTGGCAGTAAGGAGGTCAGGGCGCTTGCGTTGAACAACGAGACGAATAGCATCTGCAAAGTGATAGCCCTTGCACAGGCAACGAACAGCCATGTCAATAGAGTCAAGATATTCGAGGTGGATGGTAGCAGCAGCAGAGTAATCCTTTGCTTCCCAGAGAGCATCTGCAAGGTTATTGGCAAGGTCGGACATAGCCTCAGCGGACATGGGAGGTTGCTGCTGAGCTGCAGTGTAAAGGCACTCTTGCCAACATGTTGCGCCAGCGGTTCGGTAGCAACTCGTTGCCTTAGCCCAGTTCTCGAGTGACTCGTATGCAAGGCCTGCTTCTCGGTAGGCTGATGTGGACTCGAGATAGGCAGCGTAAGCGGCTGTGAGTTCTCGAAGGCAAGGAGGGTCGTAACGGTATAGACGAAGAGCATCGTGGTATAGGGAGTGCTTGGTGGTATAAGCAAGGAGTTCATCAAATACATCCATTGTTTGGAGATGACCAAGGGCTTTGACACGACGCTCAAGATGATCATCAATCTCGAAGTGACGTCTCAGTTCGGGGAGAGAGTGCAGGTTCTGAATGAAGGGGAGGTACTCGCGAGGATCGCGCTGGGATTGCTGAGCGACAAGAAGGGCCAGATCAAGGTTATAGAGCCCAAGGGCATTCTCATATAGTCGATTGACGTCGACCAAGAAGCAGATATGCTCGACTGCCTTTTCAGCAATCTTCTCATCCTCACGCATCAGCTCAGCGACTAGAAGAAGGCCGTCGTCGAGTGCAGGTGGAGACTTGCAAACGTGGGCGGTAATGGTATTTTGAAGGTTGGTAGCCTTGCGACTCTGGAGGGCTTCGAGAAGAGCATCGCAAACCGTGTTGACCTTTGCAGCAGAACCCCGTGGTGCGGGCGACGACAAGTCAGAGGAAATCGCATCAGCTCCAAAGTTGGTAGATCGCTTCGTATCTTGATACATGGTCTGAGTAACATCCTCGGCACTGGTCTAGGTTAGTGATGGCCCTGAGAGTTTGAGACAAGAAAGCATACCGGAGAGAAGAAAGGAAGAGATCGATATGAGCGACGTCAGGGATCTGGTCGAGGAAAAGGCTAACATTGGCCAAGAATTGCTCGGGCTGATGGTCGTAGAGAATGTTCATATCTACACGCTGACTACGACAGTATGAGAATGCTCGAGCGTAGTTCTTCTCATCAATCAGGCTACGGATACCTGCCACGACCATGGCTCGAGGGAAGACAGTCTCCAGGTTTCCACGCGGCATCTGCAAAACAATGCTCATGTTGGCGGGAATAGCTGTGACAAGTCGAGATCCACGCTCCACACTGCGGCAGCGTTCGTCGGTCTCGGGGTCGTCTGCAGGGACTTCAAGATCTAAGGGGGCGTTAGTTGGTAGTCACGACAGACAGAATAGTGACTTACCATCGACGTTGGCGGACAAGTGAACAAACTTGACCAAGTGGTTATTGGTAGTGAAGATAAGATGGCTGGGTGTGACGATGAATGAAGTACAGTTCTTTGCCAGGAGACGAGAATTGGCATAAATATGGCCGTTCCTGGAGAGGCCAAAGGCAACAATCTCATCATTAACCTTGCTAATCTCAAACCAAGGCAGCTGTGTTTGGAATTGCACAGGCAGCATCTCATTTCCAGATTCGCTGATCTGGAATAGCTTTCCCGAGTTGTCCTGGCCATACCCAGTAAACGAATTGTCGTCTTGATAACTGGTTGTGGCGACGAGAACCTCCCGAGAATTGACGTCTGCGAGAGATGTTTCGCCTTCACCCTCAGCCTGTACGAATCGCTGAACAAAGCCCTTCTCCTCTTCGTAACTGAAGTAATGAAAAGCATCAGCTACAGCGGCGATTCTCAACAGAACATTGTACCCAGGGCTTGCCATTTCATCAAATAATACCTTCTTGGAGAGCTTCGGCTTGATGGATCTACCGTTCTTGACGGGCCACTCATAAACATCGATACCCTTTCGGTGAAGAACCGTAAAGGAGGTGTTGTCACGGCCAAATGCAACGTCGACTGCCGCCGCAGGAACCGTGACATCGAACATTGACATAGGCGGCGGTACATTGGCTGTTCGGAAAGGGGTCAACTTTACTGTTTCGCCGTCAATCACCGCAACGGCACCATTGTCGTGTGGCGGATGGCACGATCCCCTGGTTGTATGGAAGATGTGCTCTGCCACAACGACAGTATTTGTTGAAGTAGTGGCAAAGCGCAAAGCCTTCTCGGGATGCCATGACAAATATGTCGAGCTAGCCTCGATAGGAATCTCTTGTTTGAGGTACCAGTGGTAGTTGCCCATGGTCCATAGCTGAACCATATCCTTGAAAATCACCGCGAGGACAGTCGAGTCTGAATTCCACTCAAGACGTATTCTCTCATGAGCCTCAACTGGCCCAGAAGGAGAACGAAGTGTGAACTCGCCGTGCCGCAAACCGTTCCTCTCGAAAAAGACTACATCGATCTGGTCTGACATTCGCTGAATACCAGCCATTAGGTTTCCGGCTGGTCGCCAGCTCAGAGAACTCTCGAGACCATCAACTGGCTCACTTGCACTGTCCAGCTCTCCTTCTCGTGAGTAAACTCGAATTATACGGCGTGAGCCTTCTTGGACTGAGTTGATGGCCACATAAGCGCCATCGCCTCTCCAGCTAATGGTGGTTGCACCATCCTCGTGAGGACTGGGTAAACCTTCATCGACCTTTTCGGGGATAGTAGGATCACGCATGGCCTTTGCACCTCGACCTTGAAACTGGGTCTCCTTCTTTCCCCATCCGACGGATACGTGCTTCGATGCATTGAGGTCCTCGACTGTCATGGGGATCTCAGCAACTGGGTCAAAGGTTGAACCCATGAATATGACATTGTTCTCCTTCGTGACGACAATGAGGAGTTCCTCATCGGGGGACCATCGCGCAGCAGCAATGCCAACATCTATAGAACCAACAATCTCAATGTGAGCACCTTCTTCTGAGAAATCGTCTTCTCGGACTGTAACGATATCGCCTCCTTCAAAGACGAGACATGTAGTTGCTGAGCCACTTAGATACTGTAAACTGACGACCTTGTCGACGACGAGGTCTGGTGATGGGTTTGGAGCCTCCCAGCTGGCTACAGTACTGACCGAGCTATATGGAGTAAGTGACTATTTTGGGTAAATTATTCTACGGACGATGTACTTACATGTCCCGATCTCCAGAGATTCTCAATAACTCAATCTCACAGCTGTCCACAGAAGGTTGTGCTACGACAAGAACCTGATCCTTCTCAGGATCCCAACACGCAGCTGTGACATTATCGCGCTGACACTGCCCGAATCGAATGTTGCGAAGATTGCGCATCTTGACTATTTCTCGCCTCACCACCAAAGAAAGCCAAGCTCTATTTGTCTGATGATGATCTTGACCAACAGCACACAGCAACTGTCGATGTAACTGAAGCGGTACAGAATGGGCAGACTATAGGTCTGTATGCAGCTGTCGTTCGACCTGTTCTGGTCTGTCGGACAAGGCCGAGCGTGCAAGTGGTGATATTTTCTTGGTGTGGATGAAATGGGCAATCAGCGGCGATGGATTTGCTAGATTTGGGGTCGATGCCCGTAATCGAGATTTTTTGCGGTACCTGACGAAGCTGGTGGGCAAAGTACTGATGCGGGGTGATGGGGTGGGAAAGATACATGCTGTGACTCCCAGATCATGTACTCGCCCTAGGTAGTCGCCATCTCTGAAAGTTCTGATCAAGGGCCTGGGGAAAGAGCTTTTTAGGTTGCATCACTTCTTCTCTTTTCCGTCTAGATCAGCTCTTCACAGGCAATAGCGACCAACCTACGGAGTAGATTTTCGTAACTATTCCGGGCCTCGGCGATTGAAGAGTTGATCGCCTTATTTTTATCTTGGTAATTTGAATGGCCACATTCATTGTTCTCTTTCTCTTATTAAACTTGCTCCCATCTCCCATCTTTTTGGGTGCTGATTTACTGTTCCCAGTTCCACGCTCTAGTTATAGTAGCTCTCGCCGTCCATCACATGCCGATCGCCCGCTACCGGTTGAGGAACCATTGACTTCTCTCCGCATTTGCTCTCAACCGCTACCTACCATTCAACCACCTACGTATAGTATCGTGCTAATAAACGCTACTACTTGCCGTAGTAGCAATTGTTTATTCAAACTACCACCAACACATTCATCTTTAGTGATAGCGATACCATCGCCATCATGGACGTTGCATACAATCAACACGCCGACCGATCTCGTCGCAAGAATCGCTCCTCGTCCAACCTCAACCATCTCTCCCTCGCGCCCTTGACCGCCAAACTCCCCCTCAACGACGACGAACTCATTGCCGACGCTATCGCATCACACCCTCACTCGCCTATCCACCCAATTCCATCCTATATCCAGGGAAAGTCTGCTCCTTCAACGCCACGCCTTCTCGCTCGATCCCCAACGGCATCGCGCTCGAGGTCCCATACCCGAACTCCCTCAACACCTCTCGCCAAAAGCAAATCCGCGTCTCATCTCGCGGCTGGCGCATCACGCAAGAATCATTCTGGTCGCGCAACGCCCAGACGCCACAAAGATGATATGAGCTTTAGCATGCGTAATCGTAATGATAGCGATTGGCTGCTCAGGACAGGCGCGCTCATGAGCTCCGAAGCTCGCGAGTCTAAGGGTCAGACTTGGCTTATCTCGCGTCAGAGTTCTACCAGCCTAGGAGGAATGGATCCCGATGAGGATGCTTTCGAGAGTGAACTTGCTCGCGAGCGTGAGCTTACGAGCCGCCATGCTAGTCGCCGCGGCAGCACTGCTGAGGACGCATCTCCATATGCCAGTCGCTTCCCTAGCCGCACTCACAGTCGCTCCCACAGTTTGACGCGGCCTAGGAGTCTCCTCCACTCACCTCTGGAATTCTCAATGACTGCCGATGGGTCCTACTTTCCCAACCAGGAAGTCAACAATGATCTACCTGGTCCTGACTTTGTCAACCTCGACGAAAAGCTCGAGGAGCTTGAGCAGGACTTGTCCCAAGATGACGAAGCTACCGTGCGACGCCTCGTGCGCAAGGGCCAAGCTAACACAGGGACTTGGTTCGGCAATGTCTGGTCCCTCTTCTCCGTAGAGGAAGACGATGAGGATTCAGAAGATGATAGTGACGAGACTCCTCAGGAAGGAGATTCTCAACTCGGCCGCTCCCGTAGTTGGTCCTCCCGCCATCTGGCAGGCATATCGACAGCCCCAGAAGAGCGTATTCCACCCCCAGGAACTAACGAAGGCGGCTGGAGAGATGCAGCCTGGTTATTGAGCGTGGCATCTAAGGTGATGTTTTAGAATGAAGCGATAAGACACAAGATGATAAACCAATTATTTATTTATATAGGCAGTAAAGAGATTGGATAACACAAGGGTACATGGGTTAAGAGCGTAGTTGGTTGATAATATATTTGGCGTACATAGCTTAAGCCTCGCATTATGGGACCAGGCTTCATAACATGATTGATTTTGGTGTACTTTCTCCTGCTTCTTCTAGAATAATGTCTTGAGTGTCAACAGACTTCCGAACAAGTGATATTCTTACATAGCTACCATTATAAGGAGAGGGCTTCTAGGTAACCTAGGGGAGGAAATAAAATTCGGGACCTTGAGCCTTACTGATAAAAAGATTTAGGTAACTTAGTACAAATTTATGATGAGTTTAAGATACCTTTTGAGGAGTTTATTTTGTCACCCTAAACTTAGGTCTTGCGTTTTCTTGCTTCCTAAGGGTAACTTACTCCTCGACCCTTGTTATCGGCAAAGCTCCGCGCCGGCCCAAGGAGTACGGCGCGGGGTCCGTTCACCGCCCCACTTCCGTTCCGCAGCCGGCGGGGGCCAGGATCAGCATCAACTGACAAGCAAAAAACGACCCGCTCAGGGTCGTCTTGGAAGCAAATGAGCGCCACGTCACTTTTGCTTCATTTTACTACGTTGTATAACATCTAGGGCTGCTACGTCGGACCCTCCAAGTGTGCGAGAAGGAAAAGAAGTACATACAAATAAGACACAGCAATACCCACCATAATCGTGCGGCCAAGCTGAGAAGAGTGAGTCAAAACCGGTTTGCGGGGTGGACGAGTTATCACATCGCAGGAGGGTGCATTGCAGGCCTCGAATGATACTTGTTCCACGTGTGATTGATAAAGGGTCTTACAGCTTTGAGTCAAATGCGAGATGGTCACCCGTCGAGGCCTTCCAGGCGCGGTTCATGACTCTTGTGCATGATAGTTTGAGGTAAAGGGCTTAGCTGTGCTACAAACTTCCCGGGAATTGGGTCATTGGTGGTTCGACTCTGATGTCGATATGTGCAACAAGAGATGCCGATTATGCCGCTCGTCGATGCCATGTGCAGCTACAGATCTGGGTCGGTCATGCATTAGAAGCTCTTCTGTGACAGTTTGCGGTGAGGTCCAATATGGTGGGTACCCAATATCAAAGTCTCAAGACATGGATAGCTTGATAAGATGCTGAGTCGTAGTGGGAGTTGTTGCGTTGTCAAGCACGCTGCCCCTCCGTAAGGCATGTTAAGTGGACTTGAATCCAAGTTCAAAGTCTAAAAGACCAAGTTTATACAATTCGTGACTTTAAGCAGCTTGATCATGCCATCTCAGAGAAGGGAATAACCAAGTAAAAGAAGCATTTGTTCAGCCGCCGGTGGTCAAACCCCGCCGTCAAACATTCAAGCGTAACCGTGCACGAGGGGCCTGGCGGAAACGTCAGTGAGGGGTGCTTAATGAGATTGATCAACGGACCCTGCAGGACCCAATATCAGTCGAAGCGAGAGCAACGCAAGCCACAGGTATACAGCACAACAGATGCAGTTGGTCTGCGACGGAGAAAATGCCGCACCAAAGTCTTGATTGCGGTGGCTGGTGTGAGAGACAAAGAACAGCTTCAACATCGAGGGTGCAATCAGCGTGGGGTTTCGTTTCATTGAACGGGTCCAACTTCTCGAGTCGAATTCAACCGGGTGGGCCTGCGGGCATAAGACGGCGTGCATGTCATCCTAAGCTTGTGAGTGCTGGGGAGCTTTGGTTCCCAAGACTTGGAATCTACTGAGAGAAGCTCCCGTGCCCTACGGCCGAGATGCCGATCGTCTCCTGTCTGAGAAATACCAAGAGTTGAGAGTGTGGGCCGGTGACTCGGTGAACGTTGCGTCTTGTCTCGGGGCGTTGTGCCTGAACTCTTGCAGTTTGTATCTTGTAGGTATAGTATCGAGTAGTGAGCTCAAGACACGAGGCATAAGCGGCGTCCTGTTGTGTTTTGTCTCGGCCGAGAGGGCTTGAGTGATCCACTGCGTAACACACTATCCGTACAAGTGATAGAGCCAGTAGCAAGTGGAGGAACGCGAGAGAGTGAATTGCTTCAGCTCCGGGTGACGACTTCCCGGGACCCGGGGATATGCCACAGCTGGCTGGGGATTTGCGTATTTAGCCATGCGCAGGGTTATGACCGGTGTACTGGATACCATGAGACGCTGGAGCCTTGTGTATGCTGTACACTGCGCGTTATCTGTATGTCAGCATCTGGAGGAGGGGATCATGAAACATTGCCTGTCAAGAATAGAACTACGGATACAGGCCGAAGAAAACGTTCCGCCTCACGTTAGCATCTGTACTTTATTGTACTGTACTTTTGGTACAGTATCCCGGTTGGTGGTGCTTGTTTGTCTGTTGTCGTTATGGATTAGCGGACTATTTCGACGCTAGGCGGACGCGGTTGAGAGTCCCGGAGAACCAGAACGAAAAAGACGATGAACTTCCTAAATAGTTAGAAGGGATGGTCTGTTAAGGACCTAATCAGCGGTGACATCGATCTGGTGCAGAGTCAGCGATGTTGAGGAACATTTCTGGTATTAAGCTATCGCTCGGGAGCGCACGTACACATGAGCATGGGCATGGATGGCACTGACATGATTTTTGGTAGACGTCAAAAAGAAAGAAAAAAGGCGAGAGAGAGTAAGAGATGGACGATCATTTACGGCTTTTGGATTGGTGTCTCCCAATGGAAGCTGTGGAATCTAGGCCTTCTGCTTCTCGACGGAATGGAACCAAATGATGCAACAGCTAGGTTCTGCTGGTGCATTTTGGTGTCGTCTCCCCGACTTTTTGCACTCTTCTCTTGTCTCTTTTGGTGGACTCTTGTACAAAACAGTGAGCACCGACGTAATCGGCAGGGCCCCTTCTTCCATTCGAAGTCACCTCAAGTAAATGCCTAGGTACTTACCTACCTTAAGGTACTTTACCTACAGCAGCCACCGAAAGATTAGATCCAATTCCATTTACAAACCTTGGAACTCTCCTCTTTTTTTTTTCTCTCTCTCTCTCTCTCTCTCCCTACCTACGTATCGACCTAAGCCATCTCCATTCGCATCTATTCCTTTAGGGTACGGAAAACCTCAACGGCTTCTCTCTCCTTTTTGTATATGCCCTTGCCCGTTACCCCTCCACCCCCGAAATTTACTCCCTGGTCGTGCCTCAGACCTGTGACGCTATATCCAGCCACTGTCGTCAGTCGTACCAGAGGAGCCCGCTTCGGGATCTCCCGCAGAACAGCACCTCCAAGTCGCTGGGTCAGTCAGTCACTCACACATTTACAGTCAGTCAGTGTCAACCACGCGCGCTCAGTCGATATTTGCCCATACGCGAGGGCACGCGTGGCTAGAGATTGGAATAGATTGATAATCTTTTCCCTTGACAAATACCCTTATTTCAGTATCTTTACACCAAAGAATCGACTGCTCACATACGTCCCACTTTGATTAGATCTACCCAGGTAAGGAAACATCATCAACATCATTCACATTGCATCATGGATCGCATCGCATATCTCTCCTCTCCTCCCTACGAGAAGCCAAGATATGCAGATTCTGTCTTTTCCGATACCCTTGAATTGCTTCTGTCATGTTCTCTCCTTCTCACCAGCCATTCCTTTTCCTTACTCTCCCCTAATATGGATATGAAAGTCTCTGGTCGACCTATTCGACCGGTCGCCTAAAAAAAATGTGGTTTTTCCGCACTAAAACACAACACCATCCCCCACTCATTCACTGTCCCGTCTCTGTTCTCCTCGAATGGCTGGCCATAGCACATCACAGTCCAGTCGGTTTTGACGCCCTGCATCTGCTAGAGCGGCTCAACCCCACCCGCGATGGCTCGTCCGAGGATAATGGCTTTGAATATGGCTACCTGAGCCCTGAGGTACCTTGCCTTGTCTTGCCTGACTTGACTACCTACGGCTACCTTGAATGAATGAATGGGTGGATGGGATGGTCGATTTCCAATGGATGAGAATGGACCCTCCCTCTCCATCGTTAGCCCCTCACTTATGAGTTAACTGCCCACATACCAGCACCCGGCATCACACACTTGTTAACCGCCGCCTTCTACCAAGCACAAGCCATATCTCTCAGGCCCTTATTTTGACTCTCTCTACTCTTCCTTGTGCTCTTCTTTCCTCGTTTCTGCCCTCTTCTTGCTGTTCCTCTGTCTAAAGGTGTCGATATCTAGCTCCTTGTCTTGTATATCGTCATACCCCCAGGATAGCTGCAGCTCCCGCGAACTCAAAAAAAGGGACACCCCCCCCCCCAATCAACCTCAGGTACAGGCAAACCCTTGGAATAGCGCAACGGCCACCCTTCTCCAGCTACTTCTACCGCCCTGACAGAAACCAAGCGTCACTCGGGCGCCATGGCTTCGCTTGATCTGAGACCCCTTGCCAGCCACTCACATCTTGTTCCATTCCGCTCCCGCGGTAATACCTCCAACCTTCAAAATCTTTCCTCTCCTTGTTCAAGCTCAAGTCCAAGTCCGAGTGGCTCTAGCTTTTGAATCCTTGTCTTTATTTGTTTCGCGCTCGCTTGTTTGATCTCTCTTGTGCCAGAGTTTCTAACCCCGAGGCTACCTAGGCTCTATCATTTCTCCTCTCCGATCGTTCTCCTCCGCGGACCCACGCTACTACGACCCCGGGGCTTCTCAGCACTGTCTCGATTCACCACACCTACCTAATACGTTTGTCCAAGGAATATAAACGAATACTACAGCTAAAATGTCGCCAACCGAGGAGAAGGTGAGCTTGATCCTGACTGCGAGTCGAGGATGGTCGCTAACAACCCCAACCCCAGAGTGACGATGTCGATTTCGGTGACAACATCGATATGACCACTTTCGAGCAGATTCTTGAGATGGATGAGCCAGGCGATTGTGAATTCAGCTCTTCCATTGTATTTGGCTTCTTCGAGCAAGCAGAAGAGACTTTTGACCAGATAAAGGAGGCATTGTGAGTTGAGAACATAAAACGCTGCATACATGGTTGGGAATACTGGCTAATTTCTGACCTTGTGTCGACATTACGTAGGGAAGAGGAAGATCTTGATAAGCTCTCATCTCTTGGACATTTCCTCAAGGGCTCATCAGCGACCCTCGGGCTCATCAAAATCAGGGATGGTTGCGAAAAGATTCAGCGTTATGGCAAATACGAAAAGCTCGACGGCTCCCCTGAAGATGACTCGGAGGTTTGTCTAAAGCACATCAAAGACGCTTTCGAAGCTGTTAAGACGGACTACGCTGAGGTCGAGAAACTCTTGAGGCAGTACTACGATTCAAGGGAATAACGCATTTATTCCCATCATTATAAAGCCTACGAGATGTCGCGTTCACGATCAAATGGAGGCAGTCTTTTGCAGACGTGACTTGCCACTTGGCTCTTGTCACGGAACCTCGATAGGAGCATTTTCGGTTCAACAAATACTTGTTGTGTTGGGTACATTCAGAAAAGGAAATGGCCGGGTTCATCGAAGCAGATACCCCAGGCCTTGAAATGGCTTGAGGCTTAGAGGACGATCCGTCAGGTCAAAGTCAATCATGTTGGAGGCGTTACGAGGTAGTGCGGAATGGCATCGAGTGTCTTTCCACTCCTCTTTGAATTGAACAGCCTTTTTGACACGCATTGTTGAGAGCAGAAACAGAAGCAGACTTTGTAGATAGATTTGACAAAATGCTTTGCTTGGGATTGGAGCAAAGGTACTCTGCTCGTAACGCTACTTGGTTTTCTGACGCATTGGCCAAAGACTGCTATTCAGCGAGGTCTATCTTCACTCTTCTTTTTGTCTATTGTTGTCAAAACCACTTATCGATTAGTTGATATGTGACTGATTAACTGCATCTCTAACCCTGGGAGCTCTGACGTTGGTGGGGTGATCTTGACACAGCTTAGGCTACCGCGATCTACGGATACAAACTCAGTTGATACGAACACCTGACATCATCGAGGTGTGACAGACCAACGTCAGATACGTTGCACACTGCGTGTTAGTCATTTCACAACCTTTAGCGCTAAAGGGTATGCTTGACTTTTGAATCATGAATTCAGCCAGCGGAGTTCCACGATATATGCTTGTCGTTTCACTTGCTAACCTCACCCAGGACAAGACAAGTCGTAAACATATTGTCACATATTACCTATTCGCAGTTGCACCTGTACACTATCACTGAGACTGATCGATATTGTTCCGGAAAGACCAATTCGAGAATTCAGCCATGCCGTCAAAACCAGTCAGGGCGTCTCCGACGCATTTCGTGTGCATTCCCCTGGCCGGGCCGCAGCTTGCTAGAAGCTTGGCTACTTTCCGCACAGAAGTAACGAATCCTTCTGGCTTTGGTGTTCTACCGACTGCAGTGCGTCCCCTCGGCACGATGCACCTGACACTTGGTGTCATGAGCCTCAAGGATGAGGGCGTTGAGCAGGCCAGTGAGGTGTTGAAGAGTTTGAAGTTGAAGGAGTACCTTGCAAGTGCTAAGGCTGGAAAGACATCAACTGAAGAGGGGCTTTCGATAACTTTGAAGGGCTTACATGCTTTTCAAAACGCCGAAAAGACTTCAGTGCTGTATGCGCCACCAGTTGATACTGAGGGGATTCTGCAGAAGTTCTGTGAACAGATCAAGGCGGCATTTCAGGAAGCTGGATTGATGGCCAAGGAGGACAGGCCATTGGTGCTCCACGCAACTGTGGTCAATACAATCTATGTCAAGGATGGTCGCGGGAGAAGACGAGAGAAGTTGACGCTTGATGCCAGGGACATTGTTAGTTCATATGATGACTATGTCTGGCTAGAAGACATGCCCCTGGACAAGGTTACGTTGTGTCGAATGGGGGCAAAGAGAATTGAGGGGACAGACGACGAAGCTTATGAGGTCGTGGCTGAGGTCGGGTTTTAATCCTGAAGCCTGGAGGTTGCGTGAGCATCTTGAGGCGAATATTGCTTTGGAGGTCTTGGCCTGAGAAGCCTAAACATGACTTTTCGTTAGGCAGCTGGATAACGAGAGAAGCGAGAGACAGAGCGATGAAACAACCAGTCAGATGAGCAGAGTTTTCATTAGGTTGACGCTTGAATCCTTTTGATACTTGATTACGGATTACCAACCATGTATCATGCATGATGCTTAAAGGCTGACAGAGCGGTAACAGACCACATAGCAATATCGGATCAAGGCAGTAAATAGGAGCTCCTACATAACATTGAGGCTTTCTTCACTGGCTGCCTAGAATCTGCTGTAAATTAAAGTTTCAAATTTATATTAATCCATGCCATTATAAAACTTGAACCATCCCGTTCATCTCAATTCATATCAGTGACCCAGGGTCTGATACTGGGTTCGCTACAAGCCGAATTAGCGCACCTTCAGTGGGCGGCCGCGTAGAATTCTAATCAACCGCTCACCTCCAGGCATCAAAATACAGGAACCAAACGTCATCTCTTCAACATAACGCACACGCAAACCTCGAGCATTGCGATCCTGTACAGCACTTGATGCCAGCGACAATGCGGAACCAGCACCGCCTGGCCTCGGACCCCACGACTTGACGATCCTCTGCAGTGGAGGGCTATACATCCGATCTTACCTTGTAGCAAAAGCTCCGCCTCGTTACCGCAATGAACACTTCTGAAAAGCGCCGTCCAGGGCCTGGCACCTCACCTGCCCATACCTTGCGCACCGGCGCCTCGAGCAACAATCGAAACAGCATGCCTGCTATGCCTCCCCGAGCTGCCATGGCCTCCAATGCCAACGCGAACCCCGAAGAGACCCTGGACACCACCGGCGGTGCCCCGCTCAAAGAGAAGGAGAACGCAGTGACAGGCAGCGGGAGCACAAAGGAAAAGGACCGTGATAAGGAGCGCAAAGAAAGGAGAGAAAAGAGGGAGAAGAAAGAGAGGGAACGGGAACTCGAGGCTGCGCTGAAAGAGAAGGATGAGAGGATTGCGTATCTGGAGAAGGAGATGGGCATCATGGAGCGAGAGTTCCATCGTGAATTGGATAAGCTGAGCCAGAACGAAAGCGAAACAGCCACATTTTGGCAAGCGAAGCATAGCGCCTTGAACCAGCAATACTTACGGACGGATACTGAATTACGACTGCTTCGTGCTGAGGTTGAAGTTCGAGAAGGCGAACGGGAAGAGCTTCGAGAGGGTTGGGAGGTTCTACGACGAGAGCTCAAAGAGCGAGATGACGAGATTCGAGGTCTAAGAGGACAAGTGCGTGGTCTGAAAGAGTGGGTGAGTAATAGCACAAGGACAGATGGGCAAGAATGTGATGAGGTGTTTGGTGATGGCATGGCGAGGTTGGGCAATGGATTGCAGAACTGGGTTATTGTGAACTTTCGCAAGGCCAAGATAAGTAAGTGAGCTTCTCATGGAGAACTAGGTCGAAGTACTGACATGTGCAGATCTGGAAAACCTGGATGAGGCAACGTTAGCCGAGGTCAATGATCTTGTGCCTATGTACGAGGAGCTTGCATCGACGCATAAAGTCTACCTCTTGCAGTCTATCGTATCAAAGATGTTAGTCGAGATGGTCTTTGACGCCTACTTTGTCGGTCTATCAGAAGAGCAAACACAACAGTTTCGGCAGCTGGAAAAGCTCATCTCTTCATATGGTGTGTGATTCACCACTCACAAAGGTCACTCGCTTACTTCTGTAGCCGATTCTGATGAAGCCATCAACCAATGGCGCTCCTCTACCCTTTCACTTCTCCGACGAGATGGCTCATCTCTCAAGGAATCAACATCATCCGTCACAGAAGCTATCCTAAGCAGAATAACACGTATTCTCGACGCCCTTTGTGGCACATCACCATCCGAGGCTCGAGATAGTGGGCTACGAGTTCTTGTCAACAACTCAATCGAGCTTGCGCGCCTCGTCGCTGTTCAAAAGGCCGTCCTCCTCGTGAACATGCCCACGGTTCTACCACATCAAAGGGTCATGTTTGAGTCAGAGACAATGGAAGACTTGGGTGGTGAGGATGAAGAGTCTCTGACCGGGAGGGAGATATGTTGTGTTGCTTTTCCTGGAGTGATAAAGCATGGCGATGAGCATGGTGGACATTTGCAATATCGCAATGTCATTCTGAAGGCAAGGGTGCTGTGTAGCCCTGAAGAAGGTTGACAACACTACCTTGCTTTCATCTTATCAAGCCAAGGCCTCGATGACGGTCTTGGTTGCTGGGCGATCTATAGAGTCCATTACTGGCATTTGCATATATACTCTTGCATCTAACATTGCGGCAAGGTCGCGATCTACACGACATACTATCAGAGACGGCGAGAGCCGCCTATATACAGGATCTTTCGAAGAGCTCTATTACAGTTGACTGACAGGAGCCAGTCTTTAGGGTTAGATTACTATGTTCATGAATTACGAAGATTATTGTCATTAATTCGCCCTGGCCACTGATCGATTGATTGGAGGTCCGGAGCGAAGTGGTACGACCTCAGGGAGCAAGAAAACACAAGACCACAGAAAAGGTGCCAAAATAAACCTAGTAAGGAGTCGCCTAAACTTAGGCTAGATTACCTAAGTCTTTTTGTCACTCAGGATCAAGGTTCTGGGCTTTCTTTCCTCTCCAGTATGGCTACACGAGATAACGATCATCGATCATGGTAAGTAACCTAAAGACTACGTTAGTACCTTGGTGAAGGGAGTTGGTCTTGGAAAAAAAGATAAAAATAAAATTTTACAGCAATTGATTTCCAAAGCATTGCTGAGTTTCATCAATCCATCGTAAGCTTCTGCTGAGCTCAAGTACAATACTTGGGGAGAAGTCGAGGTGTATCTACAGGTATTAGTAGCATCAGCGTTGGCTTATTATTAGACAAGTTGGAACATGCCACCATCGCATTGCATTCCTCGTTTGGCATCTCTACCTGGGCACTTGCCTACCCTACCCACATAGGGCTGATATCCGCTTCGGCAATGCATGCCAATTCATGCGTTCATATTACCTGCATTCACTTCACGGTTAGTTAAGTTCGATATGGGGAATTGGAATAGGATATTCGTATGGCAGCCTGCTTGGCGTGGAGATGTCTCAGAGCGGCATGTCGCATTGGCGGTTATCATGGTTGTCTGTTGTTGACTCATACTGGAAAGCATGTTTTGCATCGAGATGGTGATAAACCGGGTATTAAGCTGTCAGTGCGTGTGTGTGTTTCAAGAGCTGTTGGTAGAGTCGAGGAAGGGCTCCTTGTTAATTCCTAGATGTATGATCTGATATTAGACTGAGGCAGAGCTTCCTTTCAATTTCCGTTCATCATCAGCTTGAATGCGTAAAGCGGAATATCCAACGTAATTAGAATTGTGCATATGGTGATGCCCCCATCCCATGCCACGGGTGAGACTGTCAGACGGGTATTCTGATGGACAAGGGTATATCCTCCTTAACCTGCCAAGCGTCAAAGAGCTTAAGAGTCACCTCGACACCATCTGATTTACGTACCTTGTCTTGAGCCTCAATTTTGGGGGAGTTTGTGTTTCCCCGCGCTCCAGTTTCCTCCAGAAATAGCATTATAACTATTCCAAAGATCGTTTTGCCAACACATCGATCTCATTGTTCCTCTCCGGGATCATGGAGTCCAAAGGAATTGAAGCAATCGATTGTCTCTGTCTTCAATTCGACCCGTGAATTGGTGTCACTCACACTCTGCGTAGTAAACCCATCACTGGTGCCCACGTCGTTGGCCACCAAGACGCCCTCACCTCCAATTGGTCGCTCTGCCTGCAATTATGCCGACTATCTTCGGCTTCGTCCGAGGCGTGTATCATTAATGGCATGCTGATGGACATGGTTCTCTGCATGCACTGAAGCCATGCACGGCTGCACTGCATTCCCAACGATTTCAGTGTGTTATCGTTCATCACGTTGCTGATGTGTTTGAAGGGTGATAACGAATAGGAAGCATCATTGACCGATGGATGGTTCATATGAGGTTGTCGACGGGCCGGTCCTTCGTGGAAGAGGGTGTTTGTGCTGACGCTCAAACTTGGCGTGTTGGGTTAAGGTTAAGAAGCTCGAATTTCCGGTTTCTTCGTTCTTCACTCTCCATCCTTCTTTGACTGCCCTTGCCATAACAGATCGAAGCCCTGCGCTGCATCTCACTTCCTATCGTCCATTGTCCTGTCTTCCTGTTTGTCCATACCAGTCATCACTCGTGTTAGCACCCCAATACCAACTTGACACACGTGCATCTCCATCACAAACAGCTCCCACTCTTCTTGGTCAGTTGACCATACCTTTTGCCTTTGCTGCCTTCCTCGTGAAAATGGGGGACCTCGCCAATGATATAAATGGCTTCATAAGTCAGCATAACGCGATGAGAGGGCAACGCCATACACGGGACGCTATCCCTGCCATGATCCCGAGTTATTATGCCCCAAGCTTAATGATCTCAGAGAGAGACAACAATGACACTCCTACTCAAAGCATCAGCATGTCAACCGCCAGCAGCTCGACATTCATATCTTCCTGCTTTGACAGGCCAACTCCTCAGACCTCTTCAGTATACACAGAACCTCCTCCTGTTGCCTCCTTACCGGAATCGCAGCCATATGTGACTCCGTCGTTACTCACATGCGAGTTCCTCGGCTTCGGGGACTGCGATGTTGTGTTCGACTTGAACGATGAATCCCGTTGGATTGCACACATTGCGGACTTCCACCTTCGCAACATCTTCCCAACGGTGTGTATCTGCTGGTTCTGTGACCGTACATTCAGAGCATCCTCCCACAACCAAGCAGATGCTGAGACTTGCTATCGGAAGCGCATGCATCACATTGCAAAGCACTTTCGCAACAACGGTCTTTCAGGGCGGCAGATGCGCCCAGATTTCTTTCTTCTTGATCACTTATACCAGAACCGGCTGATCAATGAGGGGATGTATCAGAGAGCGAGGGACTATCACGAAGCCTCTCAGGTCCAAATTCGGAACTTGTACCCTGCTGGATGGAGGCCAGATCACAATCATCAGGAGCCGGCGGTGGTGGAAGCCAGTCGGTCAAGACATCGGGGGTCGTCGACTCGAAATCGTGCGCCGCAGGGTTACTATCGCTAAGTGGACAGGCCCGTCACTCGACGAGGCCTTCAGTGGCTCTAAAACCCTTAAGTTTCGTGGCTGCAAGCATGGCTAGGTATCAGGAAAGAACCTGGGGTCGTGTATGAGATTTTCCTTTCTTGTGCTCTCGTTGGTTGATTCGTGGCATTGTGAGGAGGAGGCTTTTGTCGTCCCGTTGTCTGATCAGAGTATCAACTCGGAATATCAGCATTTTGGAATATTTTCTCATGAATATGAAACCTCAGATCGTAGTACGAGAGTTCTGCAGCTTGAGATAAACAAGCATTTCTTGTTTCGGTACGAGGATATCGATGGCTCATGGGGATCAGGAACATGTTGTCAGGAGCACAGGGCTCGTTTTGATAGTGGCGGGTGATGGCAGATATTTAAGATCAAACTCCACACAAGGGAATTAGTTGAATGAGTAACATTGAAAATGAAAACAAATGTAAAAAGGAGACGTGAACTAGGCAGTGAAGATGCGTGAATGAGCGTGGCGATGCCTTCCCACACTATGATTGGGCCAGAGTGAGCAAGAGTCATCACTTACACGAGCTCACATGTAAAGACCTAAGGCCAGACCTGAACATAATTTATTGATAGTGGTGTCACAAGTAAATTAAATTGTTTATTAATTTGCGGTAGAACTATGACAAGAGTGTCCCCGTGTTTTATCAAGTCATTGCGCTCGCCTCACACCTCCACAGGGTAGGACGTGTTTGGCTGGCCTCATTCATGGCTCATGCTGGTGCCCGAGCATAGCCTCACATGTTCACAGCCAAGGCGAGGTAAGAAAACTTAGGACTTATCCTCTAAGTGATGAAAAGTCTTAAGTAAGTTTAGTGAACCTTTGTAAATCTTTAGACCAGTTTCTTTTTACACCCTGGCATAACATCAGAAGATTTCTTGCTCTCTGGGCATAACTTAGCAGAGATCCCAAGCCCGTGCTTTACAAATGTGCAATGCCTAAATACATACCTGAGCTTAGAACTGAAATGATTATCGGTATTCACATTGAGGCCTTCTTGAAAGTGCACGCGTGAGGTGGTGTGAAACACACGGTGTCATTGTGCGAGAATTTTTGAATGGCTGAACTTGAGAGCAATGTAAATTTCACATCCTGGTGCTTGTGTTCTTTCAGATTTGAATGACATTTTGGAAACGACCTCCCGAGTTTCCCTGTGTGTTGTTGGGATGGAGGTCTCGGCGACGCGTTCATGTATGACGTGAAGTGTAAGAGATGAACTTACATGTTTATGAAAGTCCCAGGATTATTTCTGCCCAGAAATATAATGAGAAATGAGGAATGATGAACAAATTAAACATAAAACTGAATATAAATAGACTATTGCAAGGTGACGTCTCGAGTCCTACCAGAGACTTGGGCGATCTTGCGACCTATCAAAAGAGACTGATTTATGAGGCATGCCTGGTATCTACGTGAAGCCCAAGGTTCCAAGAGCAAGGTATGACCTTTTATTTGGGAAGTATTGTTCTTGTATCGGCCATGAAGACGCGATATAAAAATGCCTCACCGAAAAACGCTTGTTGGTATATCAGGTGATCTCATTAAGAAATTACCGAAAACGAAGAGTGGTAAAGAAAGAGGAAGGGGAGAAGCGTAGTTCAACATCTCAATCGTTCTTTCCTCCGTCGTGTTGCGGCAAAAACGCCAAAAGTGTATCACGAGGTTGGGATATATGAACTTACCTTGTGCTTCAGTCAATCAACATCAGACAACGTGTCCGAGTGGTTAAGGAGATAGACTTGAACTTTAAAAGTCAGATATCTATTGGCTTCGGCCTCGCAAGTTCGAATCTTGTCGTTGTCGTTTCGTTTTTTTGCATTTTCATGCACCAGCGTTGATCGCTCCCCATTCCACTTTTGCTGCGAACCTCTCGCGATAAGAAGGCACAGTGACTAAGTCTGGGTCTAATAATCACATTGGCATGTTAATTTCTACTTGTTGCTACTAAATGTAAGCGACAATTCCTCTTCATCCGTTGGAAGTGATGCTCATGGTGGAGAAGTGAGATGTTCCTTAAGACTCATACTTTTGTGAGTTTCTTTGAACTCTTTGGACACATGCAAGTCAAGAGAAACTTTCTTCCACACACGAAAACCCCTATCGCATTAATAAATTGATGATCTTGATACAATGAAGACCGTGGTCATCAACTTGAGACAGGATAAGGTTTATCGGGTGCCCCACATTTTAACCTTACCCCACGATCGACCGTTGGAATCGCATGGCACAAGCCACGATCAGTTCAGTGACGGAAGGTGCGATCAACTTCGTCAATGTCAGGTATACATTTACAGGATTAAATGAGTATCTCCCGAGCCAGTTTTCCCTCCTCCAAAATCGTGCATGACTCCCCCCACAAGCAAGACCCGGGCCGAGTCGTCAGAGAATAGCAATGACTATGTACATGTATACAACAAATATGCTTGCATGAAACTCCGTTGACAAACAAGAATGAGGCTCCAAACGAGGAGCCTTTGTGAGCTTCTAGCGACGGCCATTTCGTATTCATAACCGCGATTGATGGAGTGTGCCAACCCGGAATGCATACAAAAATGTAAGTAGATCATAAGGAGAGATCAAGATGTGCATGAAGGGTACAATTGTTCGAGGTCAAGGGCGCCTCAGAAACCCTTGCTGGCTATTAAGAATCGCCTGATCGGTTGCAATGAAGGTGCTCTCGTGCACTGCATGGCCAATTCAACGCTCAATTCGTGGGGTATCTTCGTTTCCAGACATAGAAAGCTCTGTGCTAAGAATCAAAGCCAACCAGAACTACAACATTACTGCCATAGAATGACAAACAGCCAAGCCCCCGAGTACGACTTTTGATCTTATCTGAAAGCGAAGGAGTCATGGCAGATGGTTCATCGTCGTGGCTGGACAGCCGATCGGGAACATCGCGCAATTCATCTACTATCCTGTCCACATTCTGAGGTTTGTATGATACACCAAACATCGCAGTCAAACATGATATAAGGAGAAAAAGTGCTATCAACATGTTACATACCAAATAAAAGCGACTGGATTCTATCCGGAGCTGGTGCAAAACCTACATAGCTTTTCGAGGTTTAGGATGCCTCTATCGAATCAGCACTTCACATGGCTCTTTTCTAACATCATAACGCATCGTCAACGTCACATCGAATCACTTCTGCCCATGAAACTTATTATCTGTAACAACTGGTAACATAACCTCAAGAGTTACTCTGATACTATTGTGACTTATCAAAAAGTCTTGGAATTTCGGCATTTCTTTCCATTTCACCCACATTGTGGAACAGCTACCTTATTATTCGAGAGCATCTTCCATTTGGCGTCAAGACCTTCCTTTACCGGCTCATGAAGCCCGTAGGCCGACCATGATTATTAGACCATGTTCACCCGAGATTCATCTTTTCCACTTTCTCCTGGAGCTTCTTGTCCTGTTTTTTTTGTTTTGTTTTTTTTTCTTCTTCGAAATCCGCTGGTTGCTTCCCCCCCCCCTAAAATCATCAAAAGTTAGACAAGGTTTAGGCTGGATGAACTTGGTGAACTTACGACGCGGACAATGGTACCGGGAGCTGCGACGGACGAACCGCCAGAGACGATCATGATGTTACCGGCTACTGGTAGTTAGTAATTGTATAATTCTTTATAAATGGATAACTACCTACTTACAGAGCGACAAGCAAGCATCTGCCGTATGATTGGCTTTTTTGCAAACAGAACAGAAAAGACGTCGGGGCTTGGGAGGGGGCTGTCCCCCACCCCCACTGGTTGCTTCCCCCTTGTCCGGAGGGTCCTCTAGTGTGTCAGTACTCTTAGATGAACAGTGTCGTGGAGATGTCATGGAGGGATGGTGAACATGTCGTGAACATGTCGTGGATATGTGGTTGATAAGAGGGAGAGTCTGGTTGTTACGTACGGTGTTGTTGTCGGTCTGAATGAAGAAGAGTTAGTGTGTGTAATGGCAAGACGAGTATGGTAGAAACTTACAGCCATTGTTAATGTGCGAAAAAAAAGAAAACGTTGTATATTTTCGCGTGTCTATATTTATATGTTAGTGAATCAGAATGCACAAGAGATGAAAGAAGTGTCTCTGAATCAAGAACCAGGAGGGGAGGCATCATCGCACCAATTGGAATAGCTGATGGGAACATAAAGGCATAGATGTTCGCGTCGAGAGTGGGTAAGATGGTTTGAAAGAGGTATAGTTGTTGTATTCTCATGATTTGGGCACCATTCCCTGATTTTATGGGGATTACATGAGGGGGGAAGGGGATGAGGAAGAGTCGGCTTTCGTTGACGAGAAATGTCCCAGTGGAACACTCACGGCCGCGGACAGAAGAGCAAGATGAATGTAGCAAAAACTCACGGTAGCCATTGTGACGCGGCTCTCGTCATGTCTCTTTGAGATGGGTCAAGTTTCTCATGTTGAAGATGGTGGTTTGTTGCATTTCAAGGAGGCATATGCGAGTTGTAAGAAAGATGAAGATCAACCCCTCACGCGCACGAAGAGATCCCCTCCAGGTCACGGCTCGCGTGTTGCGGCAGGTAGGTAGACTGCTCCTGCCCAACCTGGAAGGCGAGCAGCTCAGGTACTCGAGGGGAAAGGGAGTTTGGCACTGGCAGGCAGATGTAAGCCAGCTGCAGCTGCCTCCAAATACTTGCAGAACGCAATGGGAGAAGCACGAGCCGGCCTGCATCGTAGGTACCTTAGTACCTTAGCCATCGGGCATGGACTGAATTTAGAGTAGGTAATTTACCTAAGTTTAGGATAATTAGTGCCTAAATTTATAAAACTACGAGAAAGATTATTAGAACTTAGGGTAGATGGACCAAGTTTAGACTAACAGGACGTAATAATTGAGGGTATTAGCTATCATCGTTGCCGTCCATTCCCCCTAATCAGCCGCAATATATGTTTGCGCCCCGTTTCGAAAAACGGCCGATGCCTGACGAAGCGGTCCCTGATATCCCTCCGAGAGTGATGTCCCAGGAGCGAGACGTCAACCTTTTTATATCTAACATCGTACTTGACCCACCGCTCGAGGCCAGGCACACGGATTCCCAGAGTCGGCAGCGCAAGAAGTGTCAGTGTCGTACTGATATGCTGAGAATATGGGTCCCGCTTACGTTCGACACCGTAGATGGCGGGGAGTGTGTATCGAATCTTTCCTGGAGCGTAGTGCTTGAGCAACTTCTCCAGTCGAGCCTTTCGTAGAGGAGGCAGCGCTTTGCGGAATGCTTTGGCATACTCTGCACGATAGGGGTGGACCTGCCACATAGGCCATCTGTTACGTCCGATGCGTATCCAGAAACGGCCATCGAACAGCTTGCATCTCGCCCATCCCTTGTGACTGAAAGCCTCCGGGGCATCCGTGAACTCCTCCTCTGTGTTTAGGGGGGGTGACATGTTTGACGGAGGCAAGTACAGCTTTGCAACCGGAAGGGGTTGGGTTGATGTATAGGGGGCTCTAGAGAGTAGCCATTTGATGGATGTTCCTCTGACTATCGGATCGAAATACACACCAGCGGCAGTGAATGCCTTGGGTGCCGTATTGGCATCGGGAGCCATGTCGGGGACCAGAGTATTGACAACTTTTTCGAGATTTGACAGAGGTGGGAGATGGTATTCAGGGGTGACAAAATCAATAAGTTTGCGGACTGCGATGGTCATGACAACTCTCCGATGGTCCCTGCGTAGTTCGCTATCAGGATGTAAAGAGCATCTTTTGAATCGTTTGTGGAAGCTGCGCAGCTTTGGGAACTCTACCAGCAAAGTTCCCACATTTGGATCAAAGTTTTTGATAACGGCCTCCCGAATAAGATAGCGGCTAGCTTCTGCTTCTTCAAGCTTGGTCCTCTCTCTTGATCTCTTGGCTAGAGAGAGGATAGAAGGCTTTTGCAAGGCTTTTGGTAAGGTGTGGTTTCGAACCAGATGTCTAACAGCGTTTCGTGTTGTTAATGTAGGATCCTTGTTAGTCGCATCTTCTACCCAAGGAATCTTATTCGCTTCGCACGTAGCAATCAGTCTGTCCTTTTCAAATTCCATAAGAGGCCGATATATCATGACGCCGCCATCCTCAACTTCCAAGGGCTTCAGAAATGGAACGTCGGAGACTTCACGGATCTCCTCAGATCCTGGGTACGATTGAACGAGATCTTGAGGGAGATCCTCCAAGAGATTGGTATTTTCAAGGGTTAACTCGTCACGAATTCTGCGTCGTAGACGTTTCAATTCCTTCAGAGCTGGTCGGAAGCTGAGTGCAGGGGTTGATCTGAGCTGGTCGTCGAGAAGGCCACTCTTGTAGACACCGTGTAAATCGTAGCATTCGGGTATCGAATTAGCCTCCCTTATTCCTTGCAGGCCTCGGTATCCATGCCCTCCAAGTAATCGCATGAGGACAGTCTCGTATTGATCATCACTGTGGTGCGCAAAGAAAAGACTGTTGGAACCATGGTAGCTGCAGTACCGGCCTAGTGCGCGATACCGGTAAGTTCGAGCGAGGCCCTCGACATTGGGGAGTTGACGAGGGTCGAGACCTTGACGTTTCTCATCTCTCCACGAGAGAGCAGAAACACTGGCCTTGATGCCAAGCTTTCGCAGCTCTTTGGCAACCTCTGACGCTTCATGGTCGCTCCCGTCACGTAGTTTGTGGTCGACAACGAGAGCGAGAACACCATGGACTGGGTTATCCGCGACTTTCATGCCACGGAATGAGCGGACAGCTTTGGTCATGAGAAATGCGAGAGCCATTGAATCTACGCCTCCGCTGATAGCCAGTACTAGAGGAGAGTTAGTTACATAAGAAAGCTACAGAGTGTTGGGCCAATTACCTATACGTTGTGGTCTCGCAAAGCGAGCGGTTGGAAACCGAGGACGACAAATAGCGTCGACGGCATCTTTGAACTCGCTAATCTGGATTGGCCGAGGGGCATGATGAAATACACGAAAGGCCGTAGTCATTCCATTATATTTCCGGCTTGAGCCTGGAGCACAATTGGCGGAGCAGGACTGAAGCTGAGATTGATGCTGTTACTTGAAGGAAGGGAAAAAGTGGTGATGCCGGAATTCAATTGAAGCTTGAGTGGGTCTGGTTGCTGAATTCCGTCCAAGCTAGTGGGGCCGAGCGAGTGTTGTATCATGACGGCACGGGAGGCTTTACGAGATTTGATAACTCAGGAGTGAAGATTAAAAGTTATGGATACTGGGGCCTTGATAGTGCGTATCGAGCAATCTCAGCAAACTTAGGGAAGATCCAGGAACTGGGGTAAACTTGGGTAAGATGTATCCTGTGTTAACTCAGAAAAGCCTAGACGACTTCAAGATGAACGTAGGAACTGGAAACTAAGTTGTCTGCTCCATCATGGTTGAGAACTGTTCAGAGTGGATGGAAATTTGATACAAAGAAATCCGTTATCCCAATACCAAGACCAAAGCTCTATTACTCTTGTCATGCCCATGTTGACAACGACTGGGCATACCGTCTCGCTAAGAGATACCGTGAACCAATCTGAATCGATCAGTTTCGCTCAAGGCAGTAATCGACCATGGAATCACAAGCTTCTAGAAACAACGCCGTTCACCCTGTACAACGGTCAACTACGTTAGTGCAATGAACCAGCCACAGATACCTAAAGTTAGAAACAAAACACGACACAAGAATTAAACTTTTGATAGATAAATAAACAACAATCGTCACTGGAATACATCTACCACAATCTGTCAGTATCTCCTTAGTACAGGCCTCCAATAACGTAGCAGTCAGTGACAGGTTCGTCGTGTCCCGACAAAGGCTCTCACTAAACCATGCGGGTAATAACTAAAGAGAAGAGACCCTCACCAACCCCTGTCACCGTCTCAAATGATTCGCCTCCAAGGCATAAAAGGGCCCTAACGAGAAAAGAGCAGAAACAGCCTTGCCAGTTTGAGTGGAGTGTGAAATGCATGTTTTGGATCATGGCCCATTACCTTGAATCCTCTGGTTGTAGCGGCCTCTTGTTGTCCTCGTGCCACCATCACAGGTTATCCTTGTCTTTACTGTACACTACCTACATCTGCATGCTCCGTACATCCATTACACACACAGTCACGTATTGCCCTGTCTCGTCTTGTTTATTTTTACTGCTTCCTTTCAACTTTTATCCTCGTCTCAACCTCTATCTCCCACTGTCGCGCTAATAACTGTTTCTCAGCCAAATATTGTCTCGTCGCTCCGCAACAAACCAAAACATCCCGCCCCATGTGATTCACAATTTACTTGCATCTTTCATCAACTATACCAGCCTCATCGTTAGCTCTTCATCTACCTTCGCTCCGCCACAGCCGCATTCCTGAGCCTCATATACCCCCTGCGCGGCTCCTAATTATCACCATCGCAATCATATAATATCGAAAAAGCCCTCATGGTGTCCACACTGGAGCCTCCAACCGCCTCCTCCGTCTCCCGCCGCGGTCCCTCCTCTGTCGTCTCCCGTCGATCTCAATCAGACTCGCGATCGAAACGCTACAATAGATCTCACACCGGCGGGACTTCTCACGCTCTTCACAATGACTTCCCAGTCTTTAGTAGTGGCGATGTAGAAATCATAGTCCGCGCGCGCGATACGCCTCCTGATGCTGCTCCCGTGCAGAACAGATATCTTCTTCATCGCCATACGCTCACGCGCTCGAGTGGTTTCTTTGAAACCAGCACATCAAGCCAGTGGTCTCGCGCTCGCGCACTACCGGCTGGCAACGAGCTCTCCCGTATCGGAGAGGACGGGGAACCGGATTCTGTCAGTGCAAGCGAAGTCAGCTCAGTGTCGCAAAGAGGAAGCATCCATCCACCCAGGAAGAGATGGCGATACGAGCTAGACCCAAAATCTGGACCAAACGATATTCCAATGCTGGTCCAACGAGACGAATCGTCGCGAGATACTACACAATCCTTGTTTGGTCCTGCATCAGCTCCACCTGCAGTCAGTGCAAGAGACGCACGCTCTCAGAGTCGCTCCAAACACTCCCACTCGCATTCGCGATCGTTGTCCAATTCGTCGGCCTCAAGTGGTTTCTTTCGCTCTGTCGCCAATCTCAGTCTCTCGTCCAACCACCCACCTCCAGCCCAAGAGCTGTCGCAAGCGGACGAGGACCTTTTGCGCGACTACGATAACCTCTTTCGCATATTCTACAATTACCCGCCCAACCTCGATGGTGTCAATGTCGCAGATGCCTATGTCCAATGCAAGAGCCTGCTCAACCTCGCTGACCAATATGACGCCCTTGCTGTGGTGGGACCTCGAGTTGATCACCACATGCTGCAGTTCCAGTCACGGCTCTGGAAGCAAATCGCCAAATACCCAATCTCATATTTGCGCCTCGGGTACCTAGCTCGCAGCAGGGTGATATTCCAGGAAGCCCTGATTCACGTCGTTGGGCAGTGGCCGGTCGGGGAACGCAGCCTGCGTGCAGCCCTGCCCGACATTGTCTTGGATATTATTGAGGACAAGGTTGACGAACTGGAAGATACGGTCGGTCGCATCGAGGGACGTCTGTACCGTCTTGGGCTCACCAACAGCCGTGGTGAACGTGTCGGCCCAAGCAACAACTACCTCGACTGGCTGTCCATAAGCCTCTTCCGCCAATGGCTGGCCGACAACACCTCTCCGCAGCCGCCTCCCGATCAGCGACGCAGGACGACCTCTCGTGACGGCGGCCGCAGCGTCGCCGCCTTACCCCCCGCAGCCCCGCCGTTGAATTCTGTAGGTCGTGCATATCGCCAACTCGGTTCGAATAATCCCGCATCTTTCCTCGGCCACGATGACTGCAAGCGCTTCCTCAAGCTCACTCCAGAGCTCTATAGCCGGGAGAACCTCCGGCGTTTTGAGAAGCGTCTCGATGAACTCAAGTCAATGGCTCGAGAGATCGTACGGCCTCTCATGGGCAGCAATCTCGAACTCGATATGGGCGGTACCTCACGCACCCCCGACAGTGTCTCTTACCTCACCTGCATCAACGTTGGGAACCGAGACCTGCCTTGGGTCATGGAGGATCAGACAACGGTCGGGCTCGTCACCAACTGATGTGGGTGGGTGAGTGCGTTATCAGCCCTGGATTGGGATGAAAGCGGTGGTGGTTGCGTTGATGCAATGCAACGATTTTTATGACCTGATGTTTCTATTTTTTGGATTCTTGCGGATACCCCATGCTTGGACATACTGTTGAAATTCCCCTTGTGTTTGTCTTATGTATATTCACTACTGTCTGGAACGATATAACTAAATGATATCTAACTCGGTATATTCTATATAGACACGGAACAGCCAGACCCTGGTTGGACTGAGGACAGTCGATATGACTCGGCTGGAGCTGAGCTCTTTAATCAAATTGATAAGTGTTTGATATGACCTGCATGGTTCTGTGATTGTATGTGTACTTCTGTGTGAACTGCAACGCCTGAACTGAATGGTAGCACCCCTCGAGATGCTCTCGCAGTGGTGTTGTAAATTCTGGCCATTAAGTCTACCATGTTTATCCCAAATTATTGAACCATTGCATAAGCTATACCAATTTCGTTATACTGAATTTGTCCGATTGTGCTTGTGGGTGTGATCAGAGTCATACCGCATCATTTCCTTCCAAGCTCAATCTTCAAAAGAGTCCAGTAGACTGCAACAGCACATATAGGCATTGGTCTTTTTAATGAAACATTTCTATTAATTAGGGTATGACATGAAGAGATGTTTGCGTGATCATCTCATATCATGATAGAACAATTTCCTGGTGGTATCTATCCAAAACGACATTTTTGTAAACCCGCTACACCATTATCATCCAACGAGCCCAAGTCATGAAACGCCCTTTTCCAAGCGTGACCCGAGAACTCCATCAGACGCTGCTAGTTATTAAATACGCAAAGATATGTGAAAATGGTGATGAGACTTAAGCGCTCTCCTTGTTGGCCCCGCTGGCCACACTGTCACGACGAGCGATGACAGCAGCCAGGGCGGTATCATTATCATTCTCCTTCTCGTCTTCCTCTGCCGAAGAGCCAGAGGCAGGGGCAGGAGGAGCAGTGGGAGCATACTTGCTTCTCTGTCGAATCTTGGCACCGTAACGGTAGAAGATAAAGGGGATTGGTGCGAGCACAGCGGCGACACAGCCGAGAAGAGTGGCAGCATATTGAATGCCCATACCGTCAAACATTTGACGGGCAAACAGAGGGAAACCAGCACCGCAGAGAGATCGAAGGAATGTGTTACCGGCGATGGCGGAGGCGGCGAACATGAGGTAGGCATCGACGAGGTAGTTGAGAGCCTGGAGGAAGATGGACATGAGACCGAAGCCAGTGAAGAGACCGCTGAGAGTGGGAACGATCCAGTGAATGTCCTTGGTGTATCCAGTCCTAGCAGACGTTAGTGTTCTGTCAATTACTGATTTTGCGAGTAACTTACCATCCAAACCAGAAGATACCAATGGCAAAGGCGACACCACCAGCCATGATGTTGGGCAGACGCCACTCGGGAATAGGAATGCCGTTGTTGGCAGCAAGCTTGCGAATGTACCAAGGCTGTTGAGCAATGACTGTAGCACCAGCGATAAGCTGACCAACAATCATACCGAAGAAGCAAAGACCGGATTGACCAGAGCTGAAGCCGTGAACACCAACAAAGACAAGAGGGTAGGCGGTAAGGAAGAGATAGAGGAGTCCATAGATGAAACTCATGTAGATGGAGAGCAGAAGAATAATAGGCTCGGTAAAGAGCAGACGCAGAGGTCGAGAAAAGTTCTTCTGGACGAGCTCCTTGAAGTCAACCTCGATTTCCTCTTGCTTGGCATGGATACCCCAGTTCTTGGTGCGACGTCGCAGATCAGCCGCCTTGGCGATGAGAATGACAGGCGGGTAAGTCTCCTCCAAGAAGATGATATCGAGGATGAGAGCAGTGAAACCCATGATAGAAGCAAGATACTCAGTCCAGCGCCATCCAAGGTGAGACTCAACAATGAAACCACCGATGAAGGGAGCCAGAAGAGGACCAGTAAAGACGGACATGGAGAAGAGAGTAATGGCAGTTCCACGAGTGCGGTTGTCGAACATGTCGGAAAAGACAGCAGCAACGACTGCTAGAGGACAAGCACCGAAGAAACCACTGAAGAATCGACAAAGAAGAATAGTCTGGATATCCTTGCCAGTTGCGCAGCCAATGGAGAAGACAGAGAAACCGAAGATGGAGATGAGAATTGGAAGACGACGACCGCGCAACTCAGACAGAGGAGCCCAAAGCGAGGGACCAAAAGCGAAACCAAGCACGTAAAAGGTCGTTCCCAAAAGACCAACCTCGTTACCAACATGATACTCGTGAGCAACAACCATCGTCGCAGCGGAAAAAATAGAGGATGTGAAGGCAGATGTCATGGTGGTGAACCCCAAAACAGCAGCAGTGATAAGCTTCTTCCTCAATGGCCAATTCTGCGAATGCATGGGATCATTGGGTCCATCGAACTCGACAACATACTGCTCCTGCTCGGGCAAAGGAGGAGGATATGGCTTTCCAGCGCCAAAGTTGGGGAGAGGCTTTCTTGAAGCTCGAGACGCTGTGCGGGAACGAAGACTGCCTCCGACGGTGGCATTGTGTTGACTTCGTGCTGTTTGTATTCTGCTGAGTTCCGTAGGATGACGCTCTAGGTCGTTCTGGGTCGAGATACGGCTGATGCTGTTGTATTGGCCAATGGAGCGGCTTCGTCGACGTGCTGAGTTCTCGGAGGATGATGAGGAGACGGTTGATGCGGAGATGACTCGTTCTATTTCAGCACTGTCGCGCTGTTGGTATCGCTGAGGAGAAGCAGCGCGTTCAGCGTCTAGGAGCTCCTGATCCACGATATTCCCCGCCATCTTGACTGTGTATTTCGTCTTGAATTCAGATGAGCAAGTCAATTGTCGAGAAAACTGGAATTAGTGAGTCTAGAGAAATGTGCGGGCGTAGATATATGTATAGCGTCTGCGTCTTGTCACTGTAAGCTGCAGCTATGACGCTATAGGTTGGCGGGAAAAGGCGAGAATGGATGGATCGCGACGCTAATGTGATGATTGTACGAAAAAGGTCAAGCTGCGGTCGTATGCAGGTAAGATGTTGAGAAGTTCGAGTCAGAGCAGGAGAGAGAGAATTGACTCGATTGCTTTTCAGTCTGTATCTAATCTAGAGAGAACAATAAGACAGAGCAGAGCAGAACAAGGAGATTCATGATTCAAGGGGTGATGCCATCTATAAGTAATGCCAAGGTCCACAGTAAACAAAGTCCAGTCCCAGTGCCAATCTCTTCCAGAACGAAAACGAGATCCATCCATTACTAACTATCGACCCAAGACAAGCACTAACAGTCCTCAATCCCTGGCAACGCAGAAAAATCTTCTGCTTGGTACGGAAGAGGCCCACTTGTCTTCGGCATCCACGCTCGGCACCGGCGCCGGGACAAGGCCCGAGCTGCAACAAGGGTCGTATATCCGATAAAAGTATACTATATCCGTCCTGATCCTCTAGCTGACCCTGCTGATGCACGTTGATTATTCAGAACACCCGCGTTATGACTCTTTTCTCTGCGGATCATCTCGGTAAGCAAAGTGTTCGGCCGTGTCTCAAGCCAACGGGGCCGAGATCCCGTTGGATGGATACCAATCTAGATATATCGTAAATTCCAATCTTGTTCTTGATAATCAGCTCCATTGTTGGGCCTCAAAGGTTCCAAAATGCCCCTGCCCCACTGGTTCCCCTATGTTACCTTGTAGAGATCCGATACTTTTGAATGGTTGTATTTGCAGATTCCTTGTAGCATTGACCAGCTCGTTTATATCCGTAGATGCCCCTGAGCTTGTGAACTGTATTTCACCGAAAATTGTCAGATGCGAGAATTGGACCATCATGCACATGCTTTATTCAGCAGCTTTCAAATCCCGTTATCTTACCAAGACAGACTGCATATGCACTTCGGTCCCTCGCGCATATCGTAAACTCAACAGCCAATGGAGGGAGCCGGCCGAGTCGTCTCCCGTAGTGGTTCCACCTTTGAGCTTCTGGAAAAGCTTGGACAATGCAAGGTGATGTAACAGGCTCGGCGTAAGCGATTCCTTCTCGCTATTCGCTTTTTGATGATCTTTTTTTTCTTCACTTTCCCTTGTCACTCACAACGAGCCGTGGTTTACCGCAAATAAGCCGCGTCGTTTTGTTCATGATATTCCGCTTGCTACCCACCGAAGACTCTCGATCATACGGCCAAGACTTGAGATAGGCTTTCGTGTAATGCCAATGCCAAGAAAGAATAATAGAATATTCTAATGTCATAATATTTATGTTCTATTCCAGGATATATCATCGAACGCCCCAACCATCGTCGAGTAAAGCTGTCGCTTCTTCGAGACTCAACCCCGCCGTCTCAGGATAGATGCGCCAGACCAAAAAGTAACCAACACCACAGATACAAGCATATAACACAAATGTCCAAGATGGGCTCAGCAGATCCATCAATGGTAGGAAAGTCAATCCAATGACAAAGTTGGCTGCCCAGCTTGTCGATGTCGCGACTCCACTGCCGAGCGATCGAACAGCCAGGGGGAACAGTTCACTCTGCATCCATGGCACGTTGCCCAGCCCGAGCGCATACGCGGCGACATAAACCATAATGCTCACGAGGATAGTGAGGGCAGCCATCTCGTGGCCTGATGTGGCAGGTGGTTCATCGGGCGTGGTATTGACTCCTGCTGCCAGCGAGAGGAACGAGAAGCCATACGCAGACAGCAGCAAGCCAGCGATCATGAATGGGATCGAGTAAAGGAGAACTCTCCTTCGGCCTATGCGATCAACAAGTCCGAGCGCAGCAACTGTGCCGAGGAAGTTTGTAACAGCGACTACCATAGAGGTAAGCGTTGGGCTTTGGAACCCAATGACTGTAAAGATGGTTGCGGAGAAGTACATGAGTGAATTCTATAGGTCGTTAGTTTCTCGCAGGGTTCGTAGTTTGCATCATCACTTACAAAACCGCAGAGCTGTTGCAAGCCTTGGAGTAGACAAGCAATAGCCAAAGCTCTTCGGTTTCTTCCTTCACTGATCAAAAGCTCCCATCCGCCGAGCCACTTCCAACGGCCAGATGCTCGGAGATCGCGCAACCGTTGCGCCTCGTACTCGTCCCGCACTTCAAGCTCGATCTCTTTAATAATGACATCCGCATTATGCTGCAAGGTGTCGCCATTGACTCTTCGAATAACCTCCTTTGCTGTGCCAGACCTGCCGACCTTGACCAACCATCGAGGTGTCTCGGGCATGAAAGCAATCATGCTCCCTTGCACAATGGCAGGCAGAGCACCCAGACTGACCATCCACCGCCATCCTGTCTCCGCGTGACCGTACGTCGAAAAAGCCCAACCAACGATGTATGCGATGACTTGGCCCAACGTGATGAACATGATGTTCAGCGTCACCAACCGTCCACGATGCGCAGCGGGCGCTATCTCAGCTATGTAGAGCGGCACTACGAAACTGGCTGCGCCAACTCCCGCACCGATGATACATCGCCCTGCAACCATGATTGGGACCGTAGAAGACCATGCTTGTAGAAGTGCGCCAGCAATAAAGAGGATGTCGGCGTAGAGGATAACATGCTTACGTCCGAGTCGGTCGGCCAGAACGGACGAAAAGGGAGAGATGACGAGTGCAAAGAGCGAGGTGGAGGATGTAATGATCGATTTGTCCATCGAGGTCAATTCGCGGTTCGAGAGGGATGTACCTATTGAGACGAGGGTTGCGGAAACAACACCTGTGTCGTCTAATTATTGTCAGCACGAATTTGAGGCCAAAACATTATTCAGAAGATCTTACATCCGAAAAGCAGACCACTGATACCAGCAGCAAACGTCAAGACCAGGACAAACAAGCTGGGCATTCCACCCTCTGTCTTGCCGGCTTCGACGGGAGACCCTTGAGCAACATCATATTCAAGCTCTTCTTCGTCGCTGTGGCCCGCAATCAGCGGCGCTTGAGAGCTATCCATTCTGTTGCGTTGGGAGGTGCCGTGATGATTGTTTGAGTAGCGTTAACACGATTCCATGAGGCTGTGGTTGGTGGTCATGAGGAACTGAAGAAGTGAGAGTCGCGGACCTGGGGTCGTTATGACGGCTGATCAGCATCCCTGGTCACATGGGGTTCTCGCCGAGTCGAAATGTCAAGGTGGTACATCCAGCGCTGGGGTTCAAGAAAAGCTCAACATCTTCAAAAGTCTAATGATTACTACAATTCAAGTCTTAACTTAGGTATCAGACTTGTGATAATGATGAAGAGACTGCTCAACTCTGCTCAATCATCATCGTAAGCTAAGTTGGTCACCGATTATTGACCTTTGTTATCAACAGTTGATGTAAACAAAGTAGCTCTCTAACACCCGCTAATATTAAGTACCGATAGCTCCGGCATTCAGATTTCCAACACCTCGATCAACATTCTAATTAATTCGCCCTTGATATCATCCACATTCGACCGCTTCGAAACTTCGCTCAACTAATGAGATTCTTGTTCTTCAGAAAGTAATACCCGTGCACAGCCGCCAACCCCAAAGGCTGGAGCACCAATGGAAGTCGATGCTTGACATGTCTGCTCATAGACTTGGCCATAACAGCCTTGGGAGCTCCAGGTGTATACATCCAATCTTGCAACAGTCCCCAGGTGAGTTCCTGAATGGGAAGAATGCGAGCAAACATGTCCTTTTCGAAACTCTTGATCGCCTTGTCAAGTGCTGCACCATCCTTGTTGGCAGCTCCGTTGATGGCTTTTGCAAGTTGCATCGCATCGTCGAGAGCTTGGTTGACGCCTTCGCCTGCGTAGGGTGTCATGAGATGTGCCGCGTCGCCGATAAGAGTTAGGCCTTGCTTATGCTCCCACTTGCTACCGATGGGAAGCATGTAGAGAGAGCGTGGAGAGCATCTTCCATCAGCCAACTCTAGTGCTTGCTTCAGCCGAGGGTCCCAGTCCTTGTACTTGGTGTTGAGCAATGCCTGGGTTGTCTCCTTCAAGTTGTAAGGATCGAAGCCACAATTCTCTGGCTTCGCCCAGTCTTCATTGTCGGTGACATAGCCGCAGTAGATGTTGAGACTACCATCGCCCATCTGTTGGATCGTTGTTCGGTTGCCATCTGTGCTGGCAAAGACACTTCCACGATTGACCAACTTCGTTAGCTCGGGGGCATTATTCTCAGCGTCTGTGACTTCAAGCTCGTGCATGGCGATTCCCGCGAACTTGGGGAGTAGGCTTGGGTCAATCTCCTTTCGAACTTTACTCCAGGCACCATCGGCGCCGACAATGAGATCGAAGCCATCGACTGTTGTATGGTTGAAGAAGAGTGTTCGGCCCTCGACCTTCTTGAGATGGTGGCCCCATTTGATCATGCCCTCGGGAAGTGACTGAGCCAATATTTCACGGAGCTTGGAACGGTCGATTTCAGGACGCTCTTCAATTTTGTTGTATTTACCGTCTGCGTTTCGAACGAGGTGGTATTCGAGGTCCTTATCAACGATTGCCATGTATTGTCCGTCGTAACGGGCATGCTTCAGGAACTCGTCGAAGAGTTGGGCTTCTTTGAGAGCTGCGAGCCCAGTTGCTGTGTGGAGGTCGAGGGTACCGCCTTGGGATCGGAAGTTTGGATGAGCTTCTCCTTCGAAGACCGTGACTTCTGTGCCTGCGAGATGTAGGAGTCTTGCTAGTAAACACCCTAGAGTATGTGAGCGGGTGTTATTGAGTAGTCGGATGAGGAGCGTTACCAGCTGGACCTGCACCAATGATTGCAATCTTGCGGTTTGCCATTGTTTAGTATGTATCGAGTTAATTGTATGTGAATGCTTTGTTCGAGTTCCTGTCTGTCTATTGAATACCTTCATGTTGATGGGTGTCTTGGCATTTAAGTAGTCCAACTTGAAGAGCCGCTTCATCATAGAGGCTTGGTCTAACATCAACACAATACCTACTAATTCAGGGTCTCAAACGGAGATTCAGTGTTTAGATTACACTCCGACGGTCAAACCGGCCCCTAAGTTCAGCCTCTGTGACGCCTCATCAACTGGGTTTGCTATCCATCCTAAGAATTGCACTGCGACTAAGATGACGGCCAGCCTATCACACAGTTTCTAACCGAAACAACGTTGCAATTTAGTGGTAAACTCCCGTAAACGCCGTTTTTGGCAGCAGTTTCGACGATGACAGGGCTCAGTGCCACGCTGTGATGGGCTGGGGCTATGCTCTTAGCGCTTCAGCTCGAATGGTATTTCCGTTTATGAGAGGATTTCGTTCATCAAACCCGGAACAGAATGCCGCTCCAGTCCCAAGCGCCCAGACACCCTGAGGGACGGTTAGATAAGGGAACTGACGCAGAGAGGTGACGTCTTTCTTATCGCCCATGAATTGCGCACTTTCATCGTGTTAGTGCTGACATCTAATGGTTTTGGAAGTTGAATTATCGGAGGTGGTGATTGAAGCAAAAGTCCGACCCCGGTTTGTGCTAGCAAACGGTCAACCACATCAGTAAATGCCGTTAGACCTTGGAAGTCTCGGTCTTTATGAAATTCGGGTACGAATATTTGTTTCGTATCCGAATGCTGCGTTGCTTCGATAATCATCTCTCAACCACTAATTCAGGCATTGCCGTGTTATTAATGGGTTAATGGGTTCAAGGACCGCCTGGCGGCTATTATACAGTCTCTCGGGGACATGGAAAATATCATATAATTTCTTAGAAACGTCATCAAAGATGTGTATATTGTGACTATCCAGTTCTCATAACTCTCAACACATGAATATCTCTGGCACTCTCTACTTCATTACAAAAGACCACGGAAATCTATAATTTCCATACATGTACTCATGTCCCAGATCAAAACCAGGCGTCCCGCAATGTCAACAAACCATCTCAAGCAGCGTCCTCTCACGTCCAAACGAGTCCATGTCAATTTCTCTCCCGCCTTGGAATAAACCATCAAAGTGGCATATTTTGACTTTTCACGCCAAGAGATGCAGAAGATGAATCTGTCAAAAAGTATGCCAGCTTCAAGGTAGTACTGCCCTTCTACCTGCTTCACCTTGAAGCGCTGCACTACATCTCCTTCCTTGGTGTACAGTGTAAGCCACTTTTCCCATAGAATCCTGCTCCCATCTGAGAACTTTCTCGAGTGATCCGAGTTGAACTCCATCTCTGCAACTTTCCTGGAAATGGGTCTACCATCAACAGCCCAGTACTCGGAAACCTTCGCTAAACCGTCACAAATATACGCAATACCATTTGTCGTATGGCAGCAATGATCTTTATCCATGTCTTCTTGTGAGAAGGTGTATTTATATGTCAACTCCATCCGTTCCAGGTCCCATGTTTGAATAGTAGTTTGCAAGCGATTTTCGAACAAGGGGTTGCTAAGTATCGTCAAGTAATGACTACCGTCATTAGAATGGAACGGATCGTCTGCAAACGCTTGTTCATCGGAGAAAATTATTTCTCCATGTTTCGTTCCTTGAACGTCCCAAATATCGAACGAAGTCTGGAACAGATCCTCTGCCTGGTTAAAGATGACTGAAGTAACTACGATGAAATTGTTATAGAGCTGGTAGTCTCTCAACCAGTTTATCGTCTCATCGTTGCTGGGACGAGTGATTGTAAACTTGTTTACTAGAGACCAGTCATCCGGATTGTATAGAACAACGGGAGGTGTATATATGTCGCCAACACTGTAATCTATTCCTAGGAGAACAGTGCCATTGAACGCTACGCCTCTGGGGAAATTCTCTACATCTGTGAATAAGAGGCGTAAGTCTTCGACATCTATCGCAAAGATGTTGCACTTGTCTGACACTTTGTCTGGCGGGGACGATTGAATGATGAGTGGCGCTACCATGTCGCCATCATAATGGTATTCGTATGTGTGATTCCCTCCAACCTCATCTTCCAACCTCGTAAGGTTCGATCTGGGGCTGACTCCGTGACTGATGGCATCGGCGGATTGAGATATGCTCATATAACAGGACTTCAGCGAATGACGGGTTTGTCGAATAGTGTGAAGTGGGTATCCAAGACGCATAAGATGTTCCTCCCAAACGTGGTTTGGTACACGGCTTTCCCAAAGTCCTTTTGTGATCAATAATGCTCTGAAGAAGTCCTTGAGTTCTAGCTCAAAGACGATTTGCTGAGCCAGCTCCAAAGTATGAAAGACTCGGTCCGCCGAGTTGGCCATGGTGTTCGCTTAGTTGGCTCCAGAAATATACAGGTACTTTGGTAGAGAGAACTGTAGGAAGGACAACTGGTGTTTTTGCTGACTAGTTAGGATTAAGAAAGAGTGACACTTGCGATGTTGACGATGATGTCTGAGAGGACTAGACCCAGAACGCCTTGATGTCGTATCAATTTAATCTTGAGAGAACGTATGCAAAGATTCATAGAACGAGGCCAGGCATCAGCCCAAATGGCTCAATATCCAAATTGGATTTGCTTCCGTTTGTCCCTTGGTTCATTGAATACTCCAACGGCGCCTAGACTTGAAGTGGCCCTGGTGGTCTTTGTTAACTTGTACTAATTCCATAACTTGTTTCTTTCACATGGTGATTTGTCGTTGATTTGTGTCTGAAGTTGATCTGAAGAGCAAACGAAGTAAGGGCAAACACTCCGAGGAATCCCGGTTCTCTCTTCAAATACGATCGATAAAACATATTCATATAATATAGCAGGATTGATTGTATTTTCATATTCTCATCAAAACATCTCATATCGGTCATAGTCTTGAAGGATGACAAGACTGCCCAGACAGGTTTGGCGTGGTGGACACGGAGCCCCTGTTTGATGATTTTGTCAGCTAAAGCGCGATCTAATTTGAATCTCACTTATTTTCCTTCTTCACCATCATCTCTGTAGCCTCATCGGGCTTTTTCTTTACACCATTCTTTAAGTTCTGCAATGGAGTTGATATTATTCCTTATACGAGTGATCGCCTTCACTCTTTTGACGACCTCACCAACTGTTAACGCTTCACCTGCAATCACCCTCCCTTACCCATTTGAAGCAGACAAACTCTACGACGTCAAAATTCAGCAAAGAATCGGGCCAGACTCAGAAGTCCGCAAACGGGCAAACGCTTACCGTGTCTATCTCGCGTTGACACCACCAGGATGGGGTACAGGGCCTGTGTGTTGGCTCGCAAAAGAAGTAGACATAGACGTGACACAAGTCAACATCACGATTCCTGCAGATGCAGCACCCAACCAATCACGAATCCGACTCTCAACTGCCTTTATAAAGAAAGGCGCCCCAAGAAGTATGGGCTTTTCTTATAGCGGTAGGACTACCCTTGTTGGGGCGAATGCAACTTGGAGCCAGAAGGAGTTGGATGGTAGGAGCCATATTGATGCAGAGGAAGTTTCTTGTTGGGCCTTTGGATGTGCTAGGACTTGCCAAGAGACCTATTACACGACAAAGGATGAGGAGGATGGGCCGATTGGAACCAAAGCATATGCTTGTATTAAACAGTGTGCAAAGGATCTGAACCCGCGAAGTAACGGGACTATAGACAGGATATCGATGCCGAGGATATTGGCTGTGGCTATAATGATTGGGTTCATTCATATGGTTGCGGGCGTGGTTTAAAGATGTCTGGGAAGTAACAGGAAAGCATCCCGTGATTTCAGCCTGTTTAGTGTTTATTAATATCAAAAGTAATATTCTAAAGTTTTCGAGAGTTATATCGAAACAGATTAACTTTAGCCTTATTTTTAGACTTATCCTTAAAATCTTTGCAGTGATTTATGAGCATGCCAACTTCAAAATGCAGGATCCATCTCGTGTACACTTTGAATTTTGTTCCCTGCGGGAAGTCGGTGGTAAATCACGATCAATACGCACATGCTTGCTATAACTTGATAGTTGTTTTGTAGTTATGAACCTATAGCAATTTCCGTCCCTCTATTCTTCAAGGGTGTCCCCTATTTCTTATACAAGCTGCGCAGAGCATCTACCAATTCCACCTTTCCCCTCACGGTATTCTCATCATACACAAAGTTCTTTGCAATAATGCCGTCCGCCAAGCCGCAGGATGTCATCTCCTTGAACTCTTCAGCATAAAATTCAGGAACAATTTGCTTCCAGTAGTCAAGCAGCTGGTCCTTCTCAACAAGCTTCAGCTCATATTTCTTGCCTGTAATTTCTTCGACTGCCTCCTTCAGATCAAGAGAACCGTAAGCCCTTGGACCAAAAACGTTGAAATAATGAGGGCTGGGCTTGGTTGTCTCGGCTAAGAGGGCGTTGGCGCAGTTTTCGGCTACGTCCTTGAGACCAACCTTGGAGTATAAGTTAGTATGTTTTTTTTCGTGTCCGTTGCAGTTCTTGAAGGCTCATACCATGGGAATCTTGTAGTCGATAGGGGTGATCCATGAGTAAATAGTTGGGTTCTCCTCCTTTGCGGCATCGAGAAGATGAGCCCAGTCTTCGTGGAAGTAGGTAGGCCTGACTATCGAGACTACTGGAACAGAGTCCTTGAGAAGTTCATCAGAAATGTAGTTTACTCTGAGGACTCCCTAAAGAGTTGTTGTAAGTTTTCTGCTGAAGGTTTCAAATGAATATAAGACATACAATGCCACTTGAGTTATGAGCTCCGATAGCAGAAAGAATCAAAAGTCTCTGGATGTTTGCCTTCTGGAGAGCTTTCTTCACGTTCGTACCAGCTCGAGTTGCCCAATCACCGGTATCAGTCCCATCATAGATAGGGGGTGGGATGTAAAAGACTGTGTTTGAGCCTGTAAAATCAAGGCTGTCACCGTCTCCGATGTCGCCCTTGACAGCTTCGAAATTCGAATGCTTGAGAAACTCAGGAGGGGCTTTGGAAGTGTCTCGATAGACGGCACGAATAGTCGGCTTGCTCTCAGACTCTAGAAGCACACGGATAGTCTCTCGGCCAGCCTTAGTTGAGGCGGGAATAACAGTGATATGGCGAGGCATACTGGCGGAGAGTTGATGGAGTTGTAAACTGAGTCTGTGAATCTGAATTGACTTATGATGATAATTCCAACTCTTCAACAGACCTCAAGATCTTATATACAAAATCAGCCGCCTCCAAGTCAAGTATGAAATCCATGTCAGATTACAAATATTGAAGCGGACTTGCGGCGCAACATAGTCTGAAGGAGCGCAATGATGATCCGTGTCTTGGCAGTATACTAGATAATTTGAAGCTCGAAAGTCCGCCCACCAATACAGGCGGACCTTCAGAGTCCGAAAGACCGAAAGACCGTCTTGTAAAGGCTTGGCCTTGTGGATTTCGGATAAGCATAATCTGACCATGTTGACGATCATTTCCGCCGGCTTACAAATATTCGCATCCCGCGGATGCCTTCATTCTGAATATGTTAAAGCTTGGTGTAAGTTTGTTCTGTGAGATATTGCATGTCGGGTTATATCAGAATTAAACGAGAAGGAAATGAGAAGAGGGATGTATCTTCCGAATATTTTTGCTGGCTGCTATGATCAAGGGGATATCTCGTCTGATTCTCAACATCAACCCAATGCTTCGGATAACCAATTCGTCAATCCATCAACCACCAATCATGAAGCATATCAATTCGCCATCAAGCATCACTGGCGATCAACCCCGCATCAGTATAGATATATTAAGATCGATCTGCCTCTATTATTAGTCCCATGATCGAATGTTCGACTCATTATTACTTCTAATTAGTGAAGATGTCACCATCTGCCACCACAGCTAGCCCAACAGGCCAATCCATCCTAAACACAGCAAAGGCGCAGGATGGCAAAGTGAAACGCATTCACAAGATTCCAGACTTTTCCACCAAAGAGGCTACGAGACAATGGCAACTGGGACAAATGGCTGCAGCATTTCGTGTGTTTGCCAAACTTGGGTATGCTGATGGAAGCAGTGGCCATATTAGTTTGAGAGGTTTGCATTAACATTTCGATGCTTTTCTGTCTGACTAACAAGGGTAGATCCTGTTGATCCAGAGACCTTCTGGATCAATCCATATGGCGTTCACTTCGGGTTATTAACCGTATCTGATATGGTTCACATTGATGAGAACGGCAATCGTATCGGAGGTGCAGAGAAACCTGTCAATACAGCTGGTTTCATCATTCACGCCGCCATTCACAAACGCCGGCCAGACATCAACGCTGCTTGTCATCTTCACAGTCCATACGGCCGGGCCTGGTCAACCTTCGGCAAGCCAATCGAGATGATCAATCAAGACAGCTGTATGTTCTATGACGATCTCGCCGTCTATGCCAATTTTGGGGGAGTTGTTTTCGCAAAGGAAGAAGGTAATAGGCTCGCTGATGCTCTTGGGGCCACCAAGAAGAACATCATTTTGCAGAACCACGGCCTACTTACTTCGGGAGGTACGATTGGTGAAGCAGCAGCGTTCTTCATCGCTTTGGAGCGAGCGTGTCAAGCACAATTGCTTGTAGAAGCTGCTGTGGCTCCGAATGGATCTCAGCTCAAGAAGTCTATCGTTAGTGACGAGGAGGCACAATATACGAAAGACAATACGGGAAGTCCCGAGGCAATGTATATGCAGTTCGAGCCCGAGTATCAGATGCTTCTCAAGGAATCCAAGGGCGACTTTTTGCAATAAGCAGCACATTGTTGCATAATATAGTTCCTATCAATTGAACAAAACTTGAAAGTCTGACGATATGCTGGGCATTGGCACAGTACCTTGGCATTCTTCTAATTCATCTCCGGGCAGACAGCCCTATGGCTAAATCCTCCGGCATTAATTAACGGTCCATGATCGTCTGCAACCTATGACACTATAAAAGGCGAGTTGTTCTCAGCTTCCCACTGTATCCCCAACTCGACTTACACCACCTTGTTCTCAACATCGGAGATTTCTGTATGCGTCGATGAGAATGTGGTCTACAAGAACGTGAACTTCCCTTATGGATAATAGAAACAGCGATATATTAGTCTCCAATTGGTTGCTATGATGCGTTTTATCGTTGGCTTGTTTCTCATCAACGCTGGCTGGGCCTTATTGCATCCTCTCGTCACAGTCAGAAACGGCACATACTCTGGAGTATATAGTTCTCGACATGAACAAGACTTCTTCCTTGGTGTACCATTTGCTCAGGTACCTCTTGGATTTACCCTCGTTGCCACGGTCGGCTAATTCCTGTGCAGCCACCAGTGCGTTTCTCCATAGTTCAAGGACTCAATACAACATGGGATGGTGTATCTGAACAGCACATGAACATCCAGCCCATTGTTATGGCTACGGATATGATCAAGATGGCTTCGAGCAGTCTGGAGATTGTCTCTATCTAAATATAGTGAGACCCGCCGGGCTTCGTGACGAGGGACTTCCAGTCACTGCATGGATTCATGGAGGAGGTCTAGAAATGAGTGGTGCTGCGGATCCGCGATACAACCTTTCCTTCATTGTCGAGCAGAGTGTCACCTTGGGGAAGCCAGTCATTGGTGTTAGTCTCAATCATCGCCTCTCAGCATTCGGGTTTCCCGTGGGTAAAGAGGCCATGAAAGAAGGAGTCACAAATCTCGGATCTCGTGATCAAAGACTTCCACTCAGCTGGATCAACGAGAATATCGCATCCTTTGGAGGTAACCCCGGAAAAGTAACCATCTTTGGGGAGAACTCCGGCGCAGAAAGTGTTGCTGCTCAAATATTGGCGTACAATGGTCAGTACACAAGGCTTTTAACCTGAGATATCTCTCTGACCACTTATACAAGGACGAAACGATGGCCTTTTCAGGGGAGCTATACCCCTGGGCCGATATCCTGGTGGCTTCAATGCGACTCAAGCCACACAGGATACTTATGACGACTTTGTCAGCTCAGTCCCATCGTGTGGGAAACTGGCCGGAACAGATTCGAGTCTAGGCTGCTTACGTAGAGCGCCTATTGAGTATATCGACACAGCATTGCGATCCGACACTTCTCAAAGATGGGCCTCCTTTTTGTATGGTGACTTCTTTGCGGACTATACCACGAACCAATTATATAGTGGACGGTTCGTCAAGATCCCGGTTCTTATAGGAGCGAATACAGATGAAGGGACATCTTTTGGTTTTAGGGGCGTTAACAACGATGAAGAGCTAAGAGCGGGGGTCAAGGCCATAATGATTCCGGACGAAGTTGAGGAGACTACTGGAAAGACCCGAGATGAACTCGTCGATGAGCTATTGGAGCTGTAGCATCGGAATCCCATCCTTGGAGATCTGCCCACACGTTATTCAGCCAGGCGATGACTACGCTAAGGAACTCGGACTTCAATATCGTCGAGTCAACGCAATATCCGGAGACTTTGTCATGCATTACCAACGACGTCGTGCCACCGAGGCTTGGATAACGCATGGCGTACCCAGTTATGCATATCGCTTCAGTATCATGCCGAACGGACATCGGCCTCAGGGTGGAGTGGGACATTTCCAAGAAGTAAGGTCATGAAATCTATATCAGTGACAAATAGCTAACCCTTTCAGGTCGCTTTTGTGCTTCATAACATCAATGGTGATGGATATGATACTACTCCATTTGGGAGTGATGGAACATACCCAGCGCTATGTCCAAGACCATCAGCACTGCCTGGATAAATTTCATTAATGGTCTTGATCCTAATGGAGATTCAGGAACGAAACTATTCAATGGCAACAAGTGGCCTATCTAAGAACACTCTCATGGACCTAATGGTAAGGGTGTGGTCTTCAGCATCAATGGAATGCATCTTGAAGTGGATAACTGGAGAGCTGAAGGTATAGAGTGGATGTCGGAGCATGCTTTGACAGTTTTCGGAAACTAGGAGCTTCTCCGAGATTCAAGAGAGAATTATATAGGGAAGATATTGTTTCTTTGTTGACACTCACCACACCGTTCACCATGAAAGCTAGAAATATCCAGGCGTAACACTTCATCGTGTATTGGCACATCTTACACGACATACTAGAAATGTGAAGATTTCATTAATACAGCAGGAGGAGGCAAGAAAACTAAAGACCTCTATCTTAAACGATAAAAAGACTTAGGCAACGTATTCGAAATTTAAGGGAGTCTTTGATAAGTCTTTTTTCATATCCTCTTCTAAAGTCTTATATTTTCTTGCTCCCTGTGGAAGAGTCAGAATGCTCTCCTTAATGAGGCATTGGTTAGCATTATATAGCCCTGATAAGATTATTTGATATCTTTACAACAGTAGGATGAATACCATGCTCTTCTCAATAGATGTATCGAAACTTATCTAACTTTGGATGAGAGTATGCTCAAGTGAGCAGCAACGGTTGAGATGAGTGTGTGGTGTTGGTGGTGAAGCTAAACTCCATGACTGACGCAAGCATAGACTCATACTTCCCGCCACCCTCATTCATGTTCAACTTGCAACCTCCACGATCAAACAACATCACGATCTCTTTTCCAGGGTATATTTCAACGTCTCAGAAATGGCAACAGGAGTTAGCCACGATCTCACTACTCAATCTTCTCAAGAAAAGTTGTTACGTATTGGCACAGGCTGCTGTGGAAGTGTCTGGGCTGACGCCGACTCGTCAAAAGACAAGGGCACTCCCTCCTGCATCAAAAGAGAAGATGGAGATCCGCACAGATCCATTACAAACGAGCACTTCATACATAAACTTGTTGTTCAATCTCTTCAACTAAATCCACAACATGCAAGAAACTTTCGAATACCACTCTGCCGTGGATTCCTCAACAAGGATGATGAGGGCTGGTCTCTGGTCCTCCCCCGACTTCCACCAGGCTCAAAAACTTGTAATGCATTGCTCAGCGAAAAGGTTCAGCCACTTTCGGAAGACGTTAGAAAGCTGTTGGTCTCCAAGTTTGCAAGAGGAGGGAGTGATCAGGATGCTATCATCAACGACAAAAAGAACGAGCACTGCCTCATCCGCCCATATCTTGGTCGCAGGAAGAAGGATTGGGGAGATACAAATCGGAGCACCTTCTTCAGTCTAAAAAACTTCCCACTTAATCTAGACCGAATGATAGAGCTTGGTCTCGATGTGCAAAACTACGCGAAGGTCATGGCTGAAGGCCTCGCATTTCTTCATTGGGTTGCACGTATCGATGCCAACGACGTTGAATTCGTTCTTGCTCGTTCACGCTCGACCTTACACTCACATCCATATAGTCCATTCGATACAACCATCTTTGGGACGCATTCAATGTGGATTATAGACTTTGATTGCTGCAATCCTGCCACAATGGATGAAAATGGTGCTGCAGCCGCTGCTGAGTGTTTTTGGCGAAACGATCCGTATTGCCCTCGACCTGAGTCTACGGACACTTCTGATCAGGAGCTTTGGTGTGCTTTCAAGGACCATTATCTGGAGGTGAGTGGGGAGATGTTGACAAAAGAGGAGCAGTCTGTGAAGGGTCTTCATATGTTATTGATCAGTATTATCGAGGAGGGGCCAAAGTTCACGAAGGGAAAATAGCTAGCAACGGCAATGAAAGAATCAAAAAGTCCTTTTCACAGTAACATAGGCACCTCGATATGGACCTTATAATGATTTCTTAGAACTATAGGTGGAATTGGAGATCTAGGGTAATCTCTGTGATCTACATCTTGCTGATACTACTCATATTTACAACAGTCTCAAGAATCAATTCCAATATCTTGCTGACAAATTCCTTGATGGTATATACGCATTGACAGAGCGGTCAGTGCTGATATCCATACCTAGACACGGAATCCCGATGCTGACAGTAGGATCGTTCTTCCCAGTCGGTGGAACTCCAGGATTGTCGAAGTCCAAAATAGGGCAACTAGAGATCTAATTATACTACTTCGAAGCAAGCGCTGAAACGCGAAATTCATCCGAATTGTCAATTGCTTATGGTCGTTTGTTCTTAAATACTGAGAGGCTCGCCTACGAGCTCTTCTTTGCTATCATTCAACTTTACGCACCATAAAAACGACTGCAACACCCAATGTTTGCTGCATATCTCGAAAAGCTTGCCAAGGCTGGCGGGCCTGAGGTCACCTATGAGGCAGGCTGTCACTGTGGTTATATCGGCCTCTCAGTAGCACTCTCTCCCCCTTTGCCCAAGCATGAGGTTATAAACTGCAATTGTTCCATTTGCCGCCGAGGAGGTTATCTGCTTGTTTGTATGAATTGCTCAAGGTTTTAGTTCGGACAATGCTGACCCGAATCACTCACTAGACCCCGCGTATGAGAAAGTGACATGGCACAACAACTCAGATAAGCGTGTCTCGCGATATCAATTCAACACAAAGGCTCGCGATCACATGTTTTGCCCCAAATGCGGTGCCAGCATCGGCATCGATTTTGCGAGGGTATGGCCTGAGGCTCCTCGCTATGGCATCAGTGTGGGTGACATGAACCACTATCGTAGAGCAGTCTTTACTGACAGTTTGTAGGTGCGACAATTCAACAACATCGATCTTGACTCACTTCAATACATAAAGCTCGATGGTTTACATACAGCTGAACCGGGAGTTGACTTGTCGGGTAAAGAGGTTGAACCAAAGGCAAACGAAGCCCCTGTTTCTAGTTTTTAATTAGAGAAGCTGTCAGTTGAATTGGCGTTGGTGGTGGGAAACGGTTTTAGAGGAAGAAAGAGAGCTTGCACCAATTGAAGGATCGAGATTCAGCTGAAGTCTTGTTTGGGATCCAAGCTTGGCCAAGCCATTTACGCAAGCTTTTGGTGGTGGGGGTTGGGATGATCATGCCATGGATATTGATGCTTGGGAATTCCCTGTCTGGCTGAACTCTTGTATCTTGATCAGCGATTAGCAGTCTTGGCATGCATGAAACAAGATGATCTGATGAATTACTGTGATGTTGTGCCTATAATTATCTGTCAATTGTCACTGAATAAAGTAGACATCATCGTCTTTTATGAGATGCTGCTGATAAGACCGTCAACGTCATTCACGGTTAGTGGCGCTCCGGAATTAAACAGCCCAGCCACGAGTGCGGGGAGCTCTCCCCTGTAACTTGCCTTAACGCGGCTCTTGTGCCCGCTAAAACTGATCGTCCCGGGGCCAAAGCTCCCTGTATTGGAGCTACGTACTTGCGGATAATCGACGTCATCGACCTTAATCATGCCTTGCACTTGATTGCTTTCCTTGGTTGATTGCGTTTCAAGCAACCATCCCAAAGCGATGAATCAATCGCAATGGGCCAAGTAGTGGCATTTGTGTGACGCTAATTTCAATTCTGGTGTCATATCAATATTTCACTTCTCTCCCTGTTCTGTTCTCTCCTCTTCTCCTCCTCTTTTCTCTCTTCATCATTACACCCGAGTTGGGGAGCTCAACCACCAGCCTAATTCTCTGTCTGCCCTGAGGTTCGCCATCATGTCGCAGTTTGAGCAGCAGCAGATCCCTGCAGCTGGGCAGCATTACAGCGCCCAGAACCGTGTGCCTAATGTTCGCCAGTTCATGGACCAGTTGGATCAGAACAAGAAGGCTCGTGATGCTGAGATTGACGAGCAACTGAAGCAGAACAAAGTTCACGGAGAGACAAAGGACCACAAAAATGATAGAGCTGAAGCTCTTCGGAAGCAAAAGGATATCCGCACCGTGCGTGATCCTGTGACGGGAAAGGATGTCGGCATTCGAGATGCCGACATTGATTACAAGGAAGCTGTTGAGAACCCCCAAGTAGGCACCAATAAGTTATTGGAGAAAAGCAATGACTGACGGTTTCAGCTATCAATTCCCAACGAGAACTTAGGAAAGCCTGCCACCATCGCAACCTCGTCGAAACAGTCTGGTGAAGAGTACCGTTACGCCCAAGATGTCACAGCACCTCCTGACCCCGTCCAAGAGGGTGCAACATCAGATGTCCCCATTCGAAGTGAGAAGACATCAGTGGTGTTCTACAAGACTCCTTCGGTCAGCTACGAGCCAATGTTTGAGATTCTCGAGCAGCGCAGCAACGTTTTGTGTATCGGCATCTTTGCCGCCATCGTCTTTATTGGAAAGATGTTCGGCGGTCGCCTTCTCGGTCTTGTTCCCCTAGGTTTCTGCGTAGCTTCTGGTGTTTTCCTCTGGACAAAAGACTTGATACGTCAAGGCAGAGATCTCGAATGGTCAAGTGAGCAAGAGCGTGGCGAGACTGCCACCGCAAACCTGATCCCTGAGTCCGTTGAATGGATGAACACCATGCTCGGAATCATGTGGGGATTGATCAACCCTGAGATGTTCGCTGGCGTTGCCGATACGTAAGTAAATGTTTTGAGTGCCATGACTTGGTGCTAACTGTAGCAGTCTCGAAGATGTTATGGCGGCCTCAGTTCCTGGTGTCATTGAGAACGTTCGTGTTGCAGATATCTCCCAGGGTAACAACCCTATTCGTATCCTCAACATGCGTGCTCTTCCCGACTCTCATGTCCAAGACATCAAGGACGAGCAGCACCGACAGAACGAGAAGACCACCGACCCTGAAGAGCTCGCGGCCAATGAGCAAGCTGGCTCGTTCTACAACCTCGAGGTTGCGATCGCCTATCATGCGAAGCCCTCTGGAGCGGATATCGCATCCAAAGCGCGCAACATGGGTATGCAGCTTGTTTTCTACCTGGGTATCAAGGGTCTCTTCGGTGTTCCTTTGCCCATCTGGGTCGAACTTCAAGGCCTTGTTGCGACCGCTCGAATTCGACTCCAATTGACTCCTGACCCTCCTTTCCTCAAGACTCTCACTTTCACGCTTATGGGTATCCCTAAGGTTCAGGCTGGTTGTACACCAATGATTGAGAAGGGCGTCAACATTCTCAATCTTCCTCTTATCTCCAACTTTGTCAACTGGGCCATTGGTGCTGCCGCGTCGATGTATGTGGCTCCCAAGAGTCTGTCTCTTGATCTTAGCAAGATGCTCCAGGGTGACGACATCAAGAAGGAGACATTGGCTCTTGGCGTAATGTTTGTTCGCATTCATAAGGCTACCGGCCTCAGCAAGCAAGATCAGCGTGGAACCAAGGGTGGTGGTTCCGATCCTTACATTACCATCAGCTGGAGCAAGTTCTCCAAGCCCCAATTCTGCACTCGTGTTATCCAGGACGATCTTAACCCCGTTTTTGAGGAGAGCGCTGGCCTCTTGGTTACTGCCGATCTTCTAAAGGCTGACGAGCAGCTTTCGGTTGAGCTTTGGGACAGTGATCGATCTTCTGCTGATGATGTCGTTGGCAAGGTCGAGCTCAGCATTCAGAAACTTATTCAGCACCCCGGCAAGATGTTCCCCCAGGTTTCCAAGCTTCGAGGAGTCAAGGCAGACAGCGAAATGCCCGGAGAGCTCCACTGGGAAGTCGGCTTCTTTGGCAAGACACAATTCCGAAAGGCCCTCCGAACCGATGGCCGGGACCTCAATCTCCCCAAGGCGCTCGCGGATAAGCCTGAGCTTCAAGAGAACAAGGGCGCCATCGACACCAAAGAGGAAGATGCCGTCATTCACACCCCTCCCGACCCATTGTGGCCTTCTGGTATCCTCAGCATCGTCGTTCACCAGATTGTTGGACTGGAATTGGAAAATATCAAGGGTTCCAATGGAAAGCGAAAGGGTAGGGAGTATGAGCCAGCTCGTCCTGAAGCCGGTGAAGTCAAGGAAGAGCAGGCCAAGTCCCTCCCCAGCTCTTACTGCACCATCCTTCTCAACGACGATCTTGTTTACAAGACTCGAACAAAGGTCGTTTCTTCTCAGCCCATTTTCAATGCCGGAACCGAAAAGTTCATTCGAGACTGGCGTTCTGCTATCGTTACTGTTGCAGTCCGAGACTCCCGCAACCGCCAACATGACCCTCTCATTGGCGTTGTCCCTCTCAAAGTCACTGATATCCTTCAAACCAGCAGTGAGTCCACCAGGTGGTACCCTCTCGACGGAGGCATCGGATTTGGCCGCATCCGTATCTCTTTGCTGTTCCGCTCTGTTGAGCTTCGACTTCCTCCCCCCCAGTTGGGATGGGACATTGGTACATTTGAGTTCGTGTCTGACTCCATTACCACCACTGGCTATGCTCCTTCGAACCACGCCAAGATTCGCTTCCGTACTGGAGGCTCGTCTGCCAGCGTTGGTAAGAGCTCATCCACTCGTGAGGCCGATGGCATGTCATTCAACATCAGTGGTGCCGACGGAAACCAACGTGTTCGCCTGCCAGTTCGACACCGCTACAGTTCACCCATCTTCATGGAATTCTACCCCAGTGGAAAGCGAAACCCCGATGCCTATGCCGTTCTGTGGCTCCTGGAGCTTGTTGATGGTGAAGAGACTGACTTTGACATCCCTGTTTGGAAGTGCAACCACAGCGTGCGACTTTCTCAGAACTACATTACTGAAGAAAATTACAAGTCTGTTCCCGATATCGAGATGGAGCAGGTTGGTCGAGTTCGATTCCGAGCCCGATTTTCTGCTGGAACGGATTCCGATCACATCAAGTTCGCCAGCACAAACGACGACCGTGAGACAATCGAGGCTTGGGAAGCATGCTACGCAGAGGGTGTGCGCCAGCAGGATGTTGAGACTGAGGTTCCTCCTGTGATTCAGAAACTTCACGAAGAGTCTCTGACTCATGGCCGTGACGTTCTCGCCCAAGCCGACGAGAAGCAGAAGCAGAAGTGGCTTGCCAAGGATGGCACCGATTGGAGCGGTGCCTTTGGTGAAGATCCCTCCGCGTTGATGCGCAAGAAGAGCAACACCGAGTCCAGCGAGGAATATGACGACTTTGATGAGGATGACTCCGATCCTGATCTTGGTATTCAAGATGCCGACACTGAGCCTACAGAGCCCTCTGAGAACGGGCGCCCTTCCGTTGATACAACAGGCACCAACGCGACGAGCGCTACGAACAGTTCGCAGGCTAGCTCCAGCAGTAAGAACCCCATCAAGAAGATCAAGTCATACCGTTCCGATAGTCGCGATATGCATCGCAAACATCGAGGACTTATGCAATGGCGGCCCATGCGCAACGTGCAGTTTGCCAAGGATGAAGCCAAGTTTGCAGTTCGAAAGGTGGCTAAGCTTGGAGCCCTGGATGGCCGAAAGCCTGATGTCGAGACTGAGGTTTAATACATGAAAATTTCCTTTGTTTCAAAGAGGCGATGGTTGGAAAGGCGATTGGTAAACGGATGAGATTGATGATGGCACGATTGGAGTTTTGCTGATTATGATTGTCTTGTATAAATACGAATAGCAGTTATCGAAACGAATTGAACCCCTGATAATAGCAATATTTATTCCGTGATAACTATGTGTAACAGCAAACGCATAGCTAATAATGATCTGCCCTCAGCCCCAGCCTCCCACATGATAAGTTACGAGAATAAAATGAGCAGCAGTGTTGCCGAAGATATATACTTAATTGAAAATTGTGAACTCTTCTGTATATATATCTCGTTGTCGATAGATGCCGTCTCTTCGTCGTAGTGCTAGAGCACGTGAGTGAAGGAAATCGGCCTCCCGCTGGTGATCTCTCAGCAGATCTTAGCTTCCTGCCTTCAGCACCTCTGGACAGCAATAACACTTTTTATCTGATTCCAAAAGTGGCATGTTTTACATACCAAGAGCTTTCGTTCATTGCTTTATCTCATAGGCTCCTTTCCTTCTCAAATCAATTCCACAACCCGCATTCTACACGCTAAACTCAGCGCGCCACGCCGCGTCAAAGCGTGTTAAGCTGTACAGCATGAGCTTCAACAGTATAAACCCTGGGAACCAAGGCAAAAGGACCCAGCACACCCACTTGCCATCACATATCAATCGCTTTGATTCCGTCTCTGATAGCCTAGAGTCGGAGGATCCTCTAGCCCGAGATGCACCAACAAGAAGTCACAGCCAAAGCCCGGTTAAGCAACATCCAGGTTCTTTGACCCCAAGTGGTAGGTCAAGTCTCGCTGTCGTTCTCCCGAAGTCACCAGCACATCTCGAAGCTTACAAAGAAGTCAGCATCGATGAGGAAGATGGCTTTGATGCGCCGGTCACGTCAGATCTTACCCCACGGGGAAGACCCAGGTCGTTATTCAAAGCAGTCAACGTTCTGAAAACGTCGAGTCCGGGTGGTACACAGACGGGAGTTTCCAGCGATGCAACATCTACGACACCGGCGCGAGGAAGAGGCAGACCAAAGGGGTCAACGAATAAGTCAAAGGGTCTACAAACAGCAGCTGGAGCTCTTCGACAGGCCCGACAAGCTGCTACTAAGCCGCGGCCTCATCCCAATGGCTTCCCAAAACGAAGAGGCCGACCGCCAAAGCAACCTTCTCCCCCTCCAGAGACCATCTACTATCAAGTGAATGCACCATTCTTTCTGTTTCTGTGTGAGTGGAGAGACTGCAAGGCTGAATTACATAATCTTGAGACTCTCCGACGGCACGTTTACATCGTTCATGGTGATGATATCAACTGCTTATGGGGAGAGTGTGGGAAATTAGAGAACCCATCTGAGTTTGAGACGGACGAGGAGTTCAAAGACCACATCGAGGAGGCGCATCTAGTGCCCCTATCGTGGCACTGTGGCGACGGTTTTAATAATAATCTTGGTGAGCGGAGTTTACCGAACACGGCAGAGGACGTGCCAGATTATCTTAAAGATGAACACGGGAATCAAGTCACGCCCTCGATACGAGATCAGCAGGAAGAAGATTTGTTGACGTGGCGAAAGAACCGACGGAAACTGAAGGACCTGCTCATTCGTATGAACGACAACCTCCCTGATGAGTCAGATGAAGAAATGGGAGTCGATAGACAAGCAGTCTGAGGTGCACAGAGAGTTTGGCTAGTAGAATTGAGTACAAGTCCGGCTCAGTCTAATGCAAGGCGATTTTATGATTCAAGGTTACCTTTTAAGTATCGACGGCTTTGAAGTTTCTTGAACTGAGGGTGACCTTGATGTCTTGCTACCAGTGGCTTGGGAGAGGAGCTTTTGCTCAGTGAAACATGTGGAGAGTTGTCTCATCCCCGTGTTTGAGGAGGTGACGATGAGACCGCAATGGTGCTTATACGATCACACGTGAAAAGGAGCTGCCGTTCAATTGGATCTCCCAAACAGTTGAGTGCTAGAGGCGAAGCTATCAGCCGCGGCTGAGAACGTCTGAAGCTTGATATCCCGTGTCTGAAATCACTCAAATGAGGCTGAAGTTACGAGAACCCAATCTCTAGGGCTGGAGATGGCGTCTAGCTCAGCTGTCTCAGCTCAATCTCATTGGCATACATGGGAGTTGGAAGCATCATCCACATATCCCGAAGATCCGAGATGGAGGGACGGGATGTCTTGACAGCACATCAACTTGGAACTTTTGCAGTTTAACATAACCAACCATTTATTTAATTTTGAATTATCATTAGGCCCGAGAGAAATGCATAAACTCTGTAAAAATTGTAACACCAAAGCACCAATTCCACCGATCTTTTAGGTACCAGAACTACCAAGTGGTATTGCAAACATCCCTCCTTTTTTAGTCAGAGTAGCTTCCCTTGCCGCCGTCAAGAGGGTTCTTGACTTGGATGAGACCGGGAGCAGCAAGAGTGAAGTTGGGAACGTCATCAGGAGTGGCAATGTTGTTGGAAGTAGTCAGAGCAGCGTGGGTGAAGCCCTGAGCGACCAGCTTGTGGTAGGGGAATTCAGCCTTAAGCTTGACGCTGGTGCCATCCCACTTAACGTTCTCGGCCTTGACACTGTAGGGAAGCTGCTGGCCAGTGGTGTATGTGATGTAGATATCTTCGCCCTTGTGAGACTCCTCAAGGGTAGCGCTGAAAGTTAGGCTTTGGTCCTCAGCTTCAAGGACAGCAATGGCACCACCGTTGACCTGGAGAGCAGGGAAGATAGGAAGGTCGATCTTCTTGATATCCTCAGTGCAAGAGCCGGGAACAATAAAGCCTTGAAGAGCAGACCAGGCGAAAGCAGCAGGGACAGTGGTCAGGAATGGTGACTCAGAGGGGACTTGGCCGAGGTAGATACGGTAGAAACCATTTTGCTCACCCTCTTGGCCGATGACGGATGAGATCAAGCGGACAACCTCTGGAAGACCCTCACTTGCGAAGACAACGTTGGCATCTTGGAGAGCACCGAGAACAACAGCAGTGAAGGTCTCAGCGAGAAGGATGGCGTCCTTGAGGTTGTCGACGGGGAATTGGTATTTGCAAGGTGAAGGGGCAAATTTGCCGGCTGACTTGAGAGTGGCCAGGGCGCCGATGGCGTGCTGCTCTTCTTGCTGTTGCAAATTGTCAGTTGACTGATATTCTTATGAATATGGGGCAAGTACTTACAGCAAGGACAGTCTTGAGAACATGCTTGGCCTCATGCAACTTGTCACCCTCAACCTTGTATCCTTCAATGCCGTTGGTGACATTGTAGAGAAGAGAGCAAAAGTAAGCAGTCTCAAAGAGCTCATTGAAGGCAATCAACTGGAAGGCTGTGGTAGAGCCAACACCGAGAGTGGTAGGAAGAGGAGCACCAGGGAGCTTTCCACCAGCCTGGATAGCGATCTGCTTCTCCTGCGAAGCATCGGGGTTGGGGAAACCATTCGCAGCAGGAACCCTGTAAGATCGGGGAACAATGCCAGCAAGCGCAGAGCCTACAAGGCCTACAGAGACAAAGAGTGTTGAGAAACGCATGGTTTCAGTGGTTGTGATGTGAACGAAAGGGAGGGTTGGCTATGATAGATAGACAAACAGAAAACGTGATGTTTTATACTGCAAGATGGAACAAAACAGTGAATGTGGGATGAACTGAAGAGAGTGAATTTGTTGAGGGGAAGTGCTTGGGGGATATATAGCTGTATTAGAAGAGAGACGGCACTTGGAGGAGGCTGGAGGATGGCTCGGCGGCGAGAATTGAGTTCATGGCAAGGGTACTTCTGAGGAGGAGTCTTGAAGCTATCATGACGACATGAATCTCACAGGACGAATGTGATGAGATTGCGCTTGTTTGCTGAATCCCGCTGTGTCTTTGATGCTATGCTAGGTCTTACTCTTCAGCCCTGGATCTAGGCCTTGCCGATATGTTGCAGTTGAACGGCTAACACGGCCAGAGCTATCTTTGGAGTAGGGTCGGAGAATTGCGGTAGCGCGGAGACGATGTTACCTGAGCTTGTCATCATTCATAAATCGAATCGATGAATTGATGTTATGGTTAAAGATATGGCTAGTATTCAACAGTGCTGAGAGAGTTTTCCTCAAGAAAGGTAACTTCTCAACAGTAAAGTAAATATCAAGCATAAAACGCCAGGAAAACATAAACAAACGAAGTGCAGATTGTTACATCAACAAAACAGTTTCACAAGGTTTGGCTCGGCTCATCTGCCGTGTGGCTTGAACGCCAAATACTACCTTGCTCACACAATGCACTCCGCCCCACGGCTACATCAATCCCCAGCTTTAGTGCCAGGAACTGAAATGTCATCGGGCTACAGTAGATAGGGCTTAGACTTGATTATACTCGGCACCATGATTCCGGTCGTGAAGCTACAGTATTTCTTTAGGACGGGATTGTCAAGTTCCGCTGCTAATTGGGGACTTTGGTGAGCTAAGCGGGGTTTTCTGGTGTAAGATGGGATTGGAATGATGGTTTGTTTGGGATTGGTTGTTTATGGCATTATTGTGATAGGATATTGTATCAGAGACATCTCGTGCAGTAGATGCTCTTGAGCTGTTAAAGTTGCTCTGGTTTAAGCAGTTGGATGGATGACAGCAATTATGTACCAGTAGTTTTAGGGGCTGTTGAGTATCAAAGACCAGGTCAAACCCTCAATTTAATAAGCTTCACTATCCTCGGAGCTCAAGCTGCTCTTGTATGCACAAAATTGTGTGTACACTGAGGATCCCTCTAAATTAGGGGAGGAAAGAAAACTCGGGGCCTCGATCCTAAATGACAGAAAGACTTGAGTAACTTGGCGTAAGTTTAGATAAGTTTGGGACACATTTTGCTGAGGTTATCTTGAATCCATCAATAGAATTCATAGCTATATCTGATCGGTTCGCCACCTGCCTCTATCTGTGCCTTTTCTTCTGCGTCCATAAGATCCGCAACCTCCATCGCCTCTAGACACTCATCCAACAACCTACGTGTCTCGATTGTTTCGCTGTCGTCTGGCCCAAGTCGCTTTGTTTGAAGCTTGAGGCATTCCTCAAAAAGTCTTTTCGCATCTCCAAGCATGTCTACATCAGGGTACAAGTGCCTGTCGTTTAAGAACTTTTGACCAAACAATAGCCAAACACTTCCAAGGTTGGACATGACCTGAAGGGTCGTGGGATGATCTTCGCCAAGAATCTTTTTATCGACCTCAAATGCCTCAAGGAAAAGGTCTTCTGCCTTGCCAATCTCATCCTTGTTGAAGTATATCATACCGAGGTTTGCCTTGCTGTGGGCGGTCGAGGGATGCTCTTCACCCATGGTCTTGATCTTCACTTCTACAACCCGTCTTTGCAGTTCTTCCGCCTCTTCTCCTTCAAGATGGACTGCCAGGTTGCCCATCACTCGGATCGTTTCGCGGTGTTCTTCACCAAGTGTCCGTTTTCTGACCTCTAACACGTGACGATCTAGCGCTATTGCCTCATCGATTCTACCTTGTTTCGAGAGGTGAACCGACAAGTTAGCCATGGCGTCGAGTGTTTCCTCGTCTTCGTCGCCATGGATTCGCTTCAAGGTCTCAATAAGGTCAGTCAGTAACCTGTCCGATTCCTCGTAAGCACCTAATTCTGCCAGAGAGCACGCGAGGTCCGAGATGAGGACGTGAGTCTCTTGGTGATCTTCACCGAGTAATTCTCTTCGGATTTCCAGTCCCTCTCGCCTCAATCTTTCTGCTTCCCTGTGGCGACCTTGGTGGCAGAAGAATGACCCAACTCTGTGAAGCAAAGAAGCCCTAATAAGTCTGTCTTCTTCAGTTTCGATTATCTGAGCTTTAAGAACGGCGTTTGCATGGGAGAGAAAGTTAGTACATTGCGTCAACTTTTCGAACCACCATTCAACCTCGTCAAAGTCTGCAAAGGGATAAAAGTCCGACACAGCCGAAAAGGCGTGTCTTGTGAACTCGGCTATGCTTCCTTTTCGCACCAACCAAGTTCGTGTGACTAACTGGATCAGACGATGCATGGAATGATCGCCACCCTTCTCTGCCCGGATGAAGCAGAATGCCTTCAGAATCCCAAGGGCCTTTACAAGTTGCAATTTAGTGTTTGACCCAGCAGGTAGATTCTCTCTGGCGTGAAAGTCGACGAAATCAAGAGGTATCTTTTGACGATCGAACAAACACATCAGTGACAGGAGTTCACTGGCGAAGGGGTACTGTCTTTCTATCTGTTGAAAGGACAGCATCCAAGTCTGAGCAACCGCGTGGGGGGTATCAGCGTCTCTCCCAACAGTCTCAAACTCTTCGTTCAGAAGGTCAACTAGATCGTTCTCGCTTCCGTCCAAGAGCTCGAGGTATTCTTTGACCGTGATGGAGTTCTCTTGTATGAAGGCAGCTGCTTGCACCAATGCTAGAGGAAGAAATTCCAGGCGAGATGAGAGTTGAAGCAAGTCCTTTTCCGACTCATCCTCTTGACGGATGCCTTGACGGAGAAGCTGACACGCCTCTTGATCGCTCATTTGGCCTACTTCGATAGGGTATTTGCCCTTTGTAAGTCTTGAGCCTACTTGCATATTCCTTGTCGTGATGAGAACTCTGCCATGAGCGCAATGCGGTATGAACTGGCTTAAGCTCTTATCAGTGTTCTGTTTCACCTTAGAAGATTCAGGTTGAGGAAAGAAAAGTTGCAAGTCATCGGCGTTATCAATGACCATCAACCACTGTCCACTCTCCTTGCTCTCCAGCCAGTCTTGAACAACTTGTAAAACATCGAAAGTTAGGTCTTCGTGCCCAGGTATCTTGCACTCGTTGGCGATGTTGGTGTAGCCTTCGCAGAACTTTTCGACGCTGCTGGCGTGGACCCAAAACACTGATATATCTTGAGAAGCCTCTTGAGTCCAATAAGCGTACGACAATGCGATTTGAGTCTTTCTGATTTGAGTTAGCAAGTAAACATTCAATAGGGGGTTGTTGACATACCCAACACCTCCCAGACCACAAAGCGCAGCTCTTTGATGACCCCTCCCATGAGACTGGGGTTCTAGATCTCCAAGTTGACTCTTCAATAGGTAAGTTATCTCTGATCTTCCGACGAAATCTGGGTTGAAAGTGTATGGAACAAGGCCTGAGAAGGAGAAGTCAGTATCGATTTAGGTACTGCTAGTGGTCTCGGCTTAAATGTCAAGGATTCCTAGGACCAGCGCTGGGGAAGAAAGAAAACTTTGGACCTTGATCGTAGATGACAAAAAGACTTAGGTTAACTCAGGATATCTTTGCCAAGTTTATTTTGACACCCTATATCAAGGTCTGATGTTTTCCTGCTCCCCGAGGTAGCGTTTGGTGAGTACTCACAATGTGCAACATGAGAGTGCTCGCGAGATAATCTCGACTGTGGTTGCTGGATCCTCTTCATCCAACGCTTAAGCTCTCCACATATGGCCACAAATCCAGGCTCCTCGGAATTGGAAAATTTGGTCATCTCTGCATGGTTCTTATGTATCCCGATCGAGATGTATCCAGGCAGGATGGCTGAATGTTTGGGTACGATCACTCCGAACTTCTTGGTCGGAAGCTCTTCATAGAAACATGTGATTTCTATCATGGTGGCCTCATCTTTGCTTCGTGTCATTAGAAGAGCCTGAAAGCTATCCTGAATTCGGGCAAGAACTTCCGAGTCTCTTGTGAGGACTTGCACAATATCGCTGTTGGTTTCTTTGATTAATCCAACGGAGCGCGAGACCAATTCTCCGATCTTGGCGAGGCTTGATCCATGATGTGGTGTGCCGAGGAAGATGACGCCACGAGTTAAGTTGACTATATCTCGAAGATGCTGTTCAGATCGTTGCTTCGCTGTGACAAGTGCCTGTTTTCTCAATTAGCCTCCAGTCAGGATCATTAAAGTGATCATCGGAGGAAAGAAAATTCAGGGCCTCGATCCTAGATGATGAAAAGACTTAGGTTAACCTAGCATAAGCTTAGGATGCCTTTGCTAGGTTTCGGATGCCTTTGTTAAGCTTAGGATATCTTTTCTCAGCTTAGGATACCTTTTGTTGAGCTTATCTTGACACCACATATCAAAGGTCCGATGTGTTCTTGCTCCCCGAGTGGCTGACTTACATCCTGACAAACAAGACCTCCTAGACTATGGCAGACAAATATAATGGGTCGTCCATTCTAGTGTTGTTAGAAGAAAGAGTGAAACCAGGGGTGGTGATCCAATATTTACTGTGTTATCGCTCTGTCGAAGTGATGCGAGAGCAGTCACGAGATTATATGCATGATTGGAGATTCGATTCTGTGACGGAACATCGTCCTTACCGGTGACAGTTGAATCATAAGAGTAAGTGAGAACACGTGCAGTCTTAATTTCCAAAGGAAGGAGCGTTTTTGGCCACGGATTTCCTGAACTTCTATCCGTCCACGTCTTTTGACAGTCTCCTTTCAATCCATGGACGAAGACAATACTAAGGTAGTCATACAATTAATACTAAACTGGGCAAGCGGCATGGCAGACTCACTCGACATTGTCACTTCCTGTGCTATGAAATGTCTGTATACCAGAGTAATAGAATGATGTACGGGCCTGAGCTACTGGCTCTGGTATTTCTGGAATTGGGTTCTTCTTAACACCACAAGGAGCCGTATCTGATTTAGATTTAGACCGAAAGATGCGCCGCACAGAAGAAAGCATTTCCGAAGAGATAAGACTATCATGTATTGAAAATGAGGTAGGTGAACAACAATCTACATAATCGTGGGGTTGATCCCGTTTCATAAAGATTTGGGTATCATCTCTAAGCGCCCAGCGCATCAGGAGACGCCAATAAGCGCCAGGTGCCAAGGGGACTGTAACATGGCATGGCCCATTAGATTCAACGGTAGTCGGCGATATCAAATGAGAATTGCAGTTTCGGCAGGGTATACACGGGGTCAGGATAGTAAAAGCTGAGCCAACGCCAACTTCGACTTGACGTATCAGATTTTACCTCAGTGATGCCGATCCGGGTGCTCCTCTCCAGGCGTACAGGAAAGATAAATCGCATACTTGGAAGATGAGCTTCCTTTCTACGAGCAGATCTCTCGCTAATAAGCATTATAACTTTGAGGATTGAAAGCCCATTGTGAATAGCGCATGGATCATATCGTTCTCGAGAGAGCATGTTTAGATCATGATTCTGGAGTGGAGAAGCGGGGGACGAACACAACGGAGATGAATGCTGCTTATTTAACCGTCACGAGAAACATAATCACAAAGTTTTATTGAAAGAGTGGAAGGCTAATAACCTTTTTATATAAAAACAACCCAATCATTGCACCGCTTCGCCTGTGCTACCCAAAATTCGTTTCGTTTCGTCGCTGCTGAAAAGAGCCATCTGGTTTCGAACGTTGCACACTTTGCCCAGCCCTCAATCCCGTCTATTCTTGCGGTTTTCGGTTTTCGGTTTCTGGTAAACGAGCGATGGTTTTCGAGCCTAGCTTGTTGATATTCGGACACCAGCGTTTATTTCTTGCCTGCGGTGCCAGCCTTGCGGGCATCAGCTATAGGGTTTGTCAGCATTTCCTGTCCCAAAAGCGACGTTGTGTTGGTTCGTGGTTGTATTCGGAAATCGGATCGTAGGGGTGTAAGGGGTGGACATACAAGCTGCCTGTTTTCGTCGCATAATTTCAGCAGCGGTCTCCTTCTCCTGCTGCATTTTGGTACCGCTCTTATTGTTTCCCGCTTTCTAGATAAAGGAAATGTCATGTTAGTGTATCTGATGCTGCCGAGATCTAGAAGAGCAATCAGGGGTAAGACCAACAAGTTTTTTCTGTTTATCGAGGTTGGCTTGGCGATCCTTTTCGCGCTGGTTGCCACGAGACATTGTGTCAGATATCCAATAATGGAGAGGTACTGTAAGATTCGTGGAGAGAGACTTGAAACTGGGTGTTTGGACTATCGAGCGTTTGTTTCGAGCAAGGTACAGAAGAAGGAAAGAGTCGGTCGCGACACAAGCGGCCAGACCGTCATATAAACCTAAGCAGACGGGACTGAAGGTTGTGCCCTCTTCCGCTTTAGTGACAGTCGTTACCAAAGAGCCAATCGGAGAACAAGGTTTTGGAGGCAGGCCTGTATGGCCTCGATCTGGCTTGCATTGACCGATCCAGGTACTTTATCTTAGTATACGAATCTCTCACAATTTTATGTACCTCGCCTCAACTTGTCACCTAACCCTGTTTTCTGCTGACACGACCTCAGCAACAATTGTCAACCAACAAAACGATGGAGAAACAGAAACTGATATAAATGATTTTGTATTTTAGTTGAGTTTTGAGGAACAGTATTATTTCTCATTGGTCAATACCTGCCTGGCTAACGAAGGAACGACATCAGAAGTCTAAACTTTGATGCTAACTTCGGATCCAATCTTCCAACCAGCACATAAGAAAGTTTATCCGAGCTGAGCTTCTGAAAATAGAGAAGTCACGTAAGAGGCAGACTTAACAAACTCGCTGTGCCCTTGATGATTCTATGTACTACACTAAAAGACTTATGACATGCTTAGAGAAGTGAGGCAGATCCGAATGCAAGAATCTGTGCTTCAGTAATCTCATTGGCTTTTTGAAGCTCATGTGCCAGCAAATAGATGCAATACTGAGTTCGATAGTTTATTGGATTGCTTACAGCGCTGTTACGCTTTGGCTATTGGAGGCCGGGTGGGTGCCAACCTTCAGCTTGAAATACCATTTACATGCGCTCAGCTGAGACAGGAAAGACAGTCACAGTACCAGATCCTCGTATACAGTAGCAGTATCTATATGTGACAATAAGTATCAACAACTATATCTCTAATAATTTGCTGATGAGCCTGAACAGTCAACCAAGCTTCGCTGATTGGTAAGTGACCCAGCAACGTGGTTCGGCCCACTTGGAGCTTCACTTGCCCAAAACACCAAAAAAGATTATCACCAAAAAACATACAACAGCGGGGATTCGCTGGTCGTCACCGACCCAACTACTAATCCGCCCCTTATCAGCTTATCTATGGGAGAGCGGACGGGATCCCGAGTTCTCTGATAGGTATGGTCGTATGTGAGAGGTCGATGCCATACTCCAAATTATGAGGATGCTCTGGACAAGACACAACAGGCAACAGTTACTAAGTCACTCATCTGTAGTATCACCGTAAAGCAGACAGACCGAGGTTGTTACGTCACAATCGTCCAATAGCTTGCCAGGTTTCAACCTCATCGAGTTCAACACAAGGTTGCCTTGTCTTGACAATCAGAGCTCGTACACACTTCGATACGTCTCTTGCGCTTGCTTGCAAACCAGATCTGAGTAATGACATCAAAGACTTGGCTCTCTCTCTCTGCTTATAGGTCCGGCGCGAATACTGACCTATTGGCTATTCCTCGTCCATTCTGTGAACAATCATCCATAGGTCTATGCCAGCGGAGACACTTCGGTCACAATGGCAGGTTTCTCTGGCAATACGATAAGGATCATCTGATTACTCTCCAAATGCAATATCAGAAAGCCTTCGAAATGTCAATTTGGCTGGAATAAGGTGCAAGGTGGCTGCTGTGAACTAAGACATGAGCGCAAAAGGCCCAGCCGTGTTGGCTCACTTACACAACAACACCCGAGACGCTACTCGCTGATCACAACACAACACAGATTAATACGCAAATAAGCCCCTCTTAATGCTTAACATGTTAAACTCGCCAATGTCTTTAGCAAGTATTGTCAGTATCGCCCTTCTACACGCCGTGACTGGAGGCTTTTGTATACGCGTACTTAGAAGCTTCTACTCGCGATCTTTTTGGAGGTTAATCACGGCTCGTAAACCTACTTTTATTACTGTGAGATCTTATGAACTAGCGCAATATGCTTGAATCCAATTCCAGTTAATAAGGCTTCCCATATGCAACGCAGCCTCTCTTATACATATCTTTTCTGAATGTTGCATGTCCCATCGGATATGATGTTATGGGTTTTGGGAGAGGTTTTTACAGTAAACAAGTCGACTAGGTTCAATTCAATTAGCTTTGACCCAGCCCTAAGCACTGGATCTCATGTCTCTTGATGAAGTGCATTTAAATCCCAGATGGTACTGTCTTTTCATATTGGATCTCAGGTAAAGCACGGCTGACTAGCGTCGGTAACCCCTTGGCGATGGTTGAAGCTTTATCATGCCACTGTTTCCAGGGTAGTCCACTCAGGCACGAACATTTCTGATTATGGAAGCTATAGCGGCATTAAAAGGTTTTGCAGATCAATGTAATTGATAAACTGTCGAGTTTAACTAGAGTTGGGGTTTTCATAAGGGCCGGGTTCAGTACTAGATCCCGAAGCCACTTCCAGACCAAAGTTGGGGTCTTTTCGAATCCGTAACTGGGATGTTGTCAAGCGTCGTTCCACAAACAAAATGACCCCGTTCTGACATATCCCCACGTTGCCATTACACAGACGTCGGTTATCAGGATAGGAAGTACTGCAATGCTGATCGCCTCACTCGTGTTAAGAGCTTTCGACTCAATCATTTTCTACAGTCCGCAGAGTCTAAGTAAGCAACCCCAGCAGCCCAGGCCGCGGGAACCAGTATCGAGAACCCACAGGGTCTCTTTTCCGATCTGGCAAGACGCTACCGGCGCCTCATGATTCTAGCGCATAGACAGACTCGAAACGTAAGTACCGTTCTAGTGGTTCGTTCGCCCTAGGATGCCCAAAAGACGGACCTACCAACAACCCACTGTAGAACGTCACTCCTTCCACCGGGGACTTCGGGAGGATGAGTACTTTGGCTAAATTCGCAATTACGGTTTATATCTCACGGCATTATCTAACCGGAGTTTGCGGGCAGTGGAACGATACCGAGCGGCCGAGGGAGGGCGCAGTTGGCTTTGTCAGATAAAAAGAAGCCAAGCCAACCTAAGCTCACCTTAAACTAACGTTACCCAGACCCTAGGGAGCACCCAGGCTAGGTTAGGCCATCCAAGCCACAGAGAGGTGCGAGGCGGGCGAGTTTAGAAGAGGCGAGGCGTTCCAGATCCCCGCCTACAAGGGAGACGAGGGAATTCACCTCGGGTTTGTAAGGTGCCATTATACAATATTATGATCATAGTGAATGCAGTACCATGCAAAGTGACAGCCCGCATACAGTATTCCCCTATCCAGGTTAAGTTTATATGTAACTCTATTAACAGAGAAGAGACAACAAGTCACATCCATCAATCCATTGGACGGTGACCATGGGTGAGGCTACGCCTAAGATCGCTAGACTTTTAGAGCTGAGTTAGTGGGCGGGCAATGGTGATAGAGGGGCCGATGCCGACCTGCATTGCATTGGACTGAGGTGCATTGAGTACGATGGATTGTAATTATTAATCATGCCTCAGGCAGAAGTCTCCGGCGCCGCCCCCATTCCCATCCATCCATGGCCAGGGCCCATTTCCAATCCAATTCCCAGATCAAGGCCAATCCAATCCTAAGCAAGACCCATCCATAGCCTGCCTGACCCAGGCCAGCAGCGTCATTCCCTCTTGAGGCTCTTGTGTCTTCTTCCTCCCTTTTCTTCTTTTACAACAGAACCGAACAGTGGTGTTGCTCCAAGCTCCCCTGTGACTTCTTTCTCTCAACAGGGTACGGATACCTTAGCTTCGTCTACCTACCTTAGGTACTCATCGGTCCCGACACTTATACCTATCTCGCTACGGACCGATACAAGGCCGCGACTTCAACAACGCGCAACAACCCCCTCGTGAATCTTTTACCCGTCTCAATCAACATCAACCCGCAAACGCTCTCTCGCCTCCCATTTATTTATTTCGTCGAATATGGAAGCAAATCTCTAGTCGAACTCCCGCCAAAGCTGTTTCCGTTTCCACCCTACCAAACGTTTCCGATAACGTTACCGTCGCTATGCCGTCTCAAAAGACCTCCAATGGCCCCGGCCAGGTGAGCCATCGCCTGCGCAATTTCTTCCGCATGAACACTGGAGGTAGCACCGGCAGTGCTTCTAGCGATAAGGACAAGGAGAAGGAGAAGGAAAAGGGTTCGGCCGCCACCACTCCCGATCCCTCGAAATCCCGTCATACCAAGTTCTTCAGTAATACCGTCGGCCGTCTGCGCGCGCACACCGTCGCTAGCGAGGGCAACCAGCTGGAGGAAGCCATGAGTCCTACGGCACATGCGAACCCTTATTTTGCCCATCAAGGCCAACCAGGATTGCGTCACCACAATTCCGACTCCGTTCCCCCAAGCCCTCCCGATACACCGAGTCTCAAGGTCCAAGGCCCTGATGGTGCCCCTGCGAACGATCAAACTACCAGCGAAACCAAAGAGGAACTCGCCCGGAGACTTAGAAGAGTCGCCAGTGCACCCAATGCCCAGGGCCTGTTCTCCAAAAACGATCCCAACAATGAACGCCCCGCAACTGCCGAGCTCGGCAAGGATCCTCTCCTCACAAGTTCAGGCGCATTGGGTCTTATAGAAACGGCCAAGGCTCTGGAAGCTGAGGATAAGGCCAAACACGCCAATTCTGACGATGTTCTTGCTGCTCTTCCTGCCCCTAATCTGGGCATGGCTTTCCGCCGCACCTATAGTTCCAATTCTATCAAGGTTCGAAACGTCGAAGTTAGCCCCTCCAGCTTTGACAAGATCAAGCTTATTGGAAAGGGAGATGTCGGAAAGGTGTATCTTGTGAGGGAGAAGAAGAGCAGCAGGCTTTATGCCATGAAGAGTATGTTCATCACTCACGTTTACCATCGCGACAAAGACTAACTAGTTACAGTACTAAGCAAGAAGGAAATGATCAAGCGCAACAAGATTAAGCGAGCTTTGGCAGAGCAGGAAATTCTTGCGACAAGTAACCATCCGTTCATTGTCACATTATACCACTCTTTCCAATCAGAAGACTACCTATACCTGTGTATGGAGTACTGCAGTGGCGGCGAGTTCTTCCGCGCTCTGCAGACACGACCTGGAAAATGTATCCCTGAAGAGGATGCTCGATTCTACGCCGCCGAGGTGACAGCAGCACTGGAATACCTGCATCTTATGGGTTTCATTTACCGAGACCTGAAGCCCGAGAGTATGTTGAGAAGTCGTGCTTACAAATCTCCTGCTGACCCTTTGTGATAGACATTCTCCTGCACCAATCGGGCCATATCATGCTTTCAGACTTCGACTTGTCCAAGCAGTCAGACCCCGGTGGCAAGCCGACCATGATCGTCGGCAAGAACGGAGCCCGTACCGACGCTCTCCCAACTATCGACACTCGTTCATGTATCGCTAACTTCCGCACAAACTCTTTTGTTGGCACAGAAGAGTACATCGCGCCAGAAGTGATTAAGGGCAGCGGTCACACAAGTGCGGTCGATTGGTGGACATTGGGTATCCTTATTTACGAAATGCTTTACGGCACAACGCCCTTCAAGGGAAAGAACCGAAATGCAACTTTCGCAAATATCCTTAGAGAGGATATTCCATTCCCCGACCACACTGGTGCACCACAAATCTCCAAGTAAGTCCTGGGTGAAAACTCACTATCCTACTGTTCTAACCAAGCCACAGCCTCTGCAAATCTTTGATAAGGAAACTACTCATCAAGGATGAGAATCGACGACTCGGCGCCCGAGCTGGTGCATCAGATATCAAGGCGCATCCATTCTTCAGAACGACACAATGGGCACTCATTCGACACCAAAAGCCACCGATTGTTCCTCACGCGGGCCGAGGAGTTGATACAGTCAACTTCCGAAACGTCAAGGAAAGCGAGAGTGTCGACTTGTCCGGATCAAGGGCGATGAACTTGAAGGGAGTTCCGCTAGACAGTGGACTGGCAACTCCTGGTGGTGAAATTGCCGACCCGTTCCTCGAGTTCAACAGTGTCACTCTGCATCACGATGGCGACGACGATCATCACCGTTGAGTTTGAGTTTTGAGTTTCTGGGTGCAACATTTGAGGTTCAGGAGTTCGAAATATTGTTATTGATAGTTGACCTCGATCATGGATTGGACATGTTGCCGCACGTATACGCACGGGGTTATGATCTGACATTCTTGCACTGGGGCGTCTATTCTTTTATTCAGCGTCATTTGACACATACTTTGCACTCGACACTCCTTTGGACGATTGCCTGTAAGCAGGAGAGGGGGAGAGAAACCACGAAAGGCAGAAGAGACAAAAGAAGCAGACAACGAAAGGGGACAGAAAACAGAAGCGGAGGGTAGAGAAACGAAAGAGACAAGAGAGAGGAAGTCTCAGCATCCTATGATTTTGCCGCTGTTAAAATGGCGTCTGGTCTGGCGTTTCGGGAAGAGCGGGAAAGAAGTCATGTTATGTAAAGTTACCATTCAACAAAGATGACGAGCCATGCACGAACGAAGGCTAGCTTATAGAACCACAGGGATGATCTTTTTTACGGTTTCTTGAGTGATATGAGTTGAGGCAACGCACCAATATACCAACTACAAGCCAGGTTGTGTCATGAGCCAACCATCGATAAACAAGGTTCATCTATCTGACTTTGACATGTGTTTATGTAATATTTCGTTCACAGGTGAATACGCCGCGTGTTGACGTTCTTTCAAGGCCTGGGTCATCTGCACTCAAGGACTCGGCACACATGACCACACTTAGACACTTGCTAATGGGGGCGCAGGGGAACATCTGCCTAAGTGAGACCCTTGAGGACCCCTAAAGTCTGAATGAACAGAGTTTTTGCCTGCGAAATTATGGAGACGAAATGCCTTGAGAACTTCTCGCATGACGGTAGTTGTGTTCATGGGGTCGGGTAGAAGATAGTGCTCAGAGACTCAAAAGAGTGAAACTCCCCCAAATTCGAGTTGGTACGGTCTCAGAAACACTTTTAACAGCAGTTTTGGCTAGCTCTGGTCTCATTTGAATATTGGATCTAGCGGTTTGAGTCGCCCAGCAGAACAGAGAATAAGAACCCCAATGTCACGACCACGCCCGGCTCCCGAAGCCCGGCACCGGACCCGGCGCTCATCGGATCGGGTCATTCCCGTCGCCGGAAGACCACAGCTTTCCCGGCCGTATCTTCTCGAATGGAGTACACAAAACTGTCGACAGAAAGAATTACTCAATGTTGAAGAATTCCAAGAAGAGATGGTGGCGGTGGAAAGACCTGGTTGGCGGAAGTTGGCTGTTGTGAGAGGCGAATGCGATATGGGTGTTCTATTAGGCATGGAGTTGGATAAGAAAAGGGGAGGATGGGTTTGGGAGTTCCCCGAGACTGAGATAAGAAAACGGAAACCAGATGAGGAGGATAGTGGGATGAAAGAGAAAGATGACGATGACGAGTCTGATGAAGATGAGGGGATCAGAATCTGTCGTGCATCTCTCATGGTCAAGGAACAACTCCCTATTCTTCTTCTCGATGGTCTTCCGTTTCGAATATCCTCACGACCTTACCGACCTTCAAGAGTACCAAGTAATACTCGCCCAGACGGCAAAATATCAGGCAAACGCCCTCCAAAGCGATCCGGCCTAGAAGACTCCCTCGGGCAGGCTCTTGTCGACATCCGCCCAACAGAGGATCTAGTCGCAGAGCTCATCTACGACATGTGGCTCCAGAAGCTAGACTCATTACCACCTCTTGGATCTGATTCTGTGGATGTCCAGTGGACCATCGCGCGAGCCCTTGAAACCAACGCTGATATCACAAGAAGCATGGAGCGACGAGGAGAGTTCAGTAACATTACATCCGCAGACTGGTCGAATCTTGCAGAACGTCTGCATAGACGTATACAGCTCTCTGTTACAGTTGCTCTCCAAGCACATGCTCAAGAAGCTCAAAACGACCCCAAAGACTCAAACTCCAGAAGTCTAGATCGAATAGCATATCTAGGAGGTCTGTTGCTACCCCTGACAGTTGTATCGGGAATATTGTCGATCGAGAGTTCATATGGTCCTGAGGGCAAGTCATTTTGGGTGTTCTGGCTTGCATCGGGGCTTTCTTCCCTTCTTGCGATCCTCATCATTTATGCAGATCACCTGCGAACATTGGATGTGTGGATGGAGGTTGCTGCAACTGAGATTCTGGACTTGGATCACAACAAGCGGTTCCAAGCGAATAGGACACCGCGCCGACGAGAATACCATAGCAGTGGCGATCCAGAGCGTGGGGAAGCAAAGTTGACGACAGCGTCGGATGGAGGCGTATATGTTGTGCAGCATAGAGGAGATGGGACTAGAGGCAGAGCATGGAGAAGAGGAGAACTGGGTTGGGTTGGGGCGATGAAGAAGATGTCCGGATGGTATAGATGGAGGGGAAGTCCAGGTATAGAGTTCATGATGCCTGGCTGGGAGAGGAAAGTAAAGAACTTGGTGTGTTGATAACATATTTGTCTCTAGACTTCTCAGGATAGACTGCGTAGAGGCTATAAAGGACAGTGCTTTATATTCAACAGATAGATCACGCCTTGCGTTTCATATTAAATAAGATATCAAGATTTCATAGCAATTATGCCTCCGTCATATTCTCCATTCGTACACGCACGCAATCAAAGCCATGCTTCATCCCTCATTTCAAACTTACACGCGATCCACGCTCGAACGACGTCCCCCAAGACCAATCTTTTCTTTGCCATCCATCCATGACCGCAAGCACTCGGGAATTGTCACAGTCTTGGCCTCTTCATCCCATCCATTCTCCAGAATAGCCGCTATCACTCGAGGAACAGCCAGGGCAGTACCATTGGATGTCCAGGGGAAGGCGAGCTTGCCATCAATGCGTGTTCGTGTGCCGAGGCGGCGGGTTTGGTAGTCGGTGCACATACTTGCTGATGTGACTTCACCCCAGTTGTCGCGACGGCTGGGGAAGAAAGCCTCCATGTCGATCTTGCGGGTGGCTGATGCGCCGAGATCGTGGGAGGGCATAGAGAGAATACGGCAGTAAAGTCCAAGTGAAGACAGGATCTCGGTCTGCAAGTCGAGCATCTCGTCAAAGAGTTCCTGAGCGATATCCTCATCTGGTGCTGTCCATGCGAACATTTCCACCTTGGTGAACTCGTGTACTCGGTATAGACCTTTGGTGTCGGCACCACGGGCTCCAGCTTCAGCGCGATAGCAGCGAGAGACAGCAACTCGCTTGAGAGGTAGGTCTTCGGAATCAAGGGTGGTATTGGCCTTCATTCCTGCAAGGGCAATCTCAGATGTTCCAGTAAGGCACATCTCAGGAACACCCCGCTCAGCATCTTCAGCTGACTGGGCGATAGTGTAGACTTGTTGCTCTCCATTCAGGTCGCGCGGCTGGAATCCACAGGCAGCTCCAATGTGACTGTAGACCATGCTGGGGGGTGATACTTGTGTCCAACCATGACGGGTTGCAACAGCGAGGGCATATTGAACCAAAGCTTGCTCCAGTTGAGCAGCCTCACCAAGAAGATAATACCAACCCCAACCGGAAGCAGTAGCAGCACCAGCGAAATCAAATATGCCAAGCTCGGAACCGATGTGAACATGAGATCGCCAGATTTTATCCTCAGGTGATTCCGTAAAATTGGGTGGGTCGTTGATGTAGCTCATAACCTCAAAATCGCTTCCCTTTGGAGTATCAGGATGAGTGAGATTGGGCAACTCGAGCGCCAACTCCTCCATTTGCGTAACAGCCTGCGATTCTCCCTTTTCAATTGCCGAAAGATCCTGTTTGAGCTGCCGCGCCTCCTCCTGGATCTGCTCACGGGTCAATTGGCGCACTTCCTTGAGATCCTCATCATCGCTGCTCGTCGCCGGGTTCGCAAGCTGTCTCCTCAACAAATTCGACCTCTCCCGCAAAGCGCGACCCTGTCGCTGAAGATCCTGCCATCTTGCATGAAGTTCTAGAATTTTAGCTGGGTTTTGCGCCTGGTTGCGATAGTTGCGCTCCACGCAAGTCTGCTGATAAAGTTCTGCGTGTTGTCTGATGTGCTTGATATCGACGATGGGTTTTGGCGCTGAGGGAGGCCGCTTCACATCTGCGAAACTGCGAGCCAATAGTGGATTGAGCCTCGGGTGTAGAGCGCGACACCGTATGCGCGATAATGTCCTGTTCATGGTGGATGTTGAATTGGTGAGCAGCTCATATGAAGCATGACTGAGGTACTAAGCTAGACTGCCTGATCAGCGAGTTTGGAGCTTGACGTCGGCTGCCGAAGCTTAACAGTGGAGAGCTTGCTTAATGCAATTACCCGAGCGAATAGACTACGGACCATCACGGAATGGTACATCAACTTTCAAGTATTGATTCATTCAATCTTGGCAAATAGACAAACATTGCATGTAATTGGACCAATTATGTTGATCTCATCGTAAATAGGGTATTTGGTTGCCTACTAACCTAGCCTACCTCATCTGCCACACCACCAACATGTTCCTCATTTCATGTCATGATATCTCCTCTCAACGTTGAACCTCCTACAGGTAACCCCATATACCTAGAGTCCAGTTTCCGTGATGTCCTCCGCCTCCCCGAGCATATCCTCCTGCTTGCACGCTCTGTCTGTGTTGCGCCTTGAAGTCGACTTCGCTAGGTCGAGAAGCTCCGTTGGCGCCTTGTAGGAGCCACGACTCGCGATCAATAATCGCCATGGCAGGAATCTTCAACTGACAGAGTAAGCTACCTCCAATCCATGGACCAAGAGTATGGATTACTCGGATCTGGCCCTTGAATTGTGGAACCGTAGCCCGCTGTCGTACAACCTTGGCTTCTATCGGGTCGTGCTCTGGCTTTGAATCGGCTGCATTCTTGGGAGATTTGCGTTGTTCGGCTTCACCTGGCGATGATGATGGTGAGCCTTCTGTAGGAGAAGTGGTGCTGGACTGCTGATGGATCCTAGCACTATTGCGATGCTTGTCCACAACCTTTCCGAACACTGGCTCCCATCCCCTCTTGTTGACGATGGCTGTGAGATCGTCGATAATTCGTTGCTTGATGCCCAAGATATTGGAACATCCTCCTGTGAACATTATGCGTGACATGCAGATTGCTCGTACATCCAGTGGTAGTTGTAAAAGATGTCTATACAATAGCAGGTGCAGCGGTAATTCATCGTCGTCAAATGTCGCTCGGTCTGCTGAAGGGTCGAAGAAGGTATCATCGCAGACCTCGGCGAGTTTCTCAAAGGGAAGCTCCACTGTCACTGGACGATGACTTGTGTTAATGGGTATTTGGGCGACTCCTGTTGGGACGCCAGCTTGCGCCGACTCGGCCTCGATCTCTTCTTGCTCGTCAACTGTTTCCAGCTGGGTAGACTGCCTTTGAGATGATCGAAATTCTGATGGCTTGCACCACATCAAACGACACATGATGTCTTCGCATTCTCCAAAGCCTAGTGCTCTTTGTTTGGTGACATCATGTTCTCCTGGTATTAATGGCTCGATAGTTTTATAAAGGGTGTCTAAAAGTGCTCTGCCACCTCGGATTGTACGTGTTGTCTTGACTTCCCGGTATTCATAGACACTGGTGATGACAGTTTCTGCCCAACCCATATCAATCACCAAGGCGGATCTCACACCTGCTGAGATGGCCGACATGGATGGTGTTGACATGAGAGAGATAGTTGGTGACTGAAATCTGCTAAACAGGGTATCCAAGGTGGCTGTCAACAGTGGTAGAGGTACTCCAGAGTCTAAGACCAGCCCAAGTCTTCGTGGTCTGGAATCGATGAGCAAGTATCTGTATGCATGTAAGCAACTATCCCTTGTGAGATTCAGCCAAGACAAACTTCGAGAAAGCGTCATGTAGCACACGCTCCAGCTTATCCTGATATAGGCCAAGCTCTATATCTCTTAAGTCATATCGCCAAAACTCATGTTCCTTTGACCATTGCAAGCCAGGTGAGCGTTTCGGTTGCTGCCATCCTCTGAAGTCTCCAGCCCGCCTTTGATCTTCAGGGCTGCATTGAAGAACCACTCTCGGAGATGTGTCGCCCGCAAATCCTACTCTGATATGACGTGAGCCTAGCTCAACAACGATGAACTCGTCATCAGCACGAATAGTCGATGGTGAGCCGTAGGATGAAATAACAGACGAGCGATTCGGGGTATGTGGAGTCGTTGGACTTGGCCCCTGAGGAGGTCCTCCACGGATACTAGCCACGCTTCTATGAGCAAGTGTAGACCCAGCGCCAGAAGCCATCGCGAGTGAGATGAATACTTTTGCGTTTCCTGCTTCTTCCCTTTGTTCAATGTTGGCGATGAGATGCCCCTGGTCAGGGCGTAGCCATGTAACTTAACTTGACGCTGGTTGGTTGAATGGTTATTCGAAGTCGGCGTTTCTAGCGCCGATCTGCCGCCTTCACTGGCTAAGAAAACAGTGGTCTCTGGTAACCGCAGCGACGTGGGGCAACCTTGGACCGTGAATTCCAACCTGCATCATCGACTATTGAAACGGGAGAGTTTGAAGCTCATTCCTCAAGATCTTTCTGATGTTCAAATGGGTATCAAAGGGTAAGAATCTAATGTTATGTAATGCCGAAAACCGGGCTAACATCTCCAGGATCTACCAGGAGGTGGGCGAAGGCGAACGAGTGGCCTTACTGAAACTCGCCGCCGAGTCACTAGAGAAGCAGGGACGGCCTTTACGAATAGCGATTGATATTGCGATTTGGCAATTTCAAAATCAGGCGGCGCAAGGTATACCACAGCCACTGAGATACTGAGGCGCTTCTTCTAACAATGGTCAGGCGGTACGAATCCCGAAATTCGAACTTTATTCTACCGACTCGTTCGTCTACTGGCATGTCCAGTCGAGCCTATCTTTGTCTTCGACGGTCCATACAAGCCTGCGGTCAAGCGAAACAAGAGATCCGGTCGAGGCGACTCCTTCGCCAATGCACAAGCGAAACGATTAATTCGACTATTCGGCTGCAACACCCATGATGCGCCTGGAGAAGCTGAGGCGGAGTGCGCTCTGCTACAGAAACATGGCGTCGTAGACATGGTTCTCACAGAAGATGTTGATGCTCTGATGTTTGGATGCACCAAAATGCTGCGTCAGTGGTCACCGGCATCAAAACGCGACACAACACCGACGCACGTCTCTCTGTTCGATACGGAGAAGATGAAACTTGACCAACACGGCTTGGATCGCGAAGGCATGGTTCTTGTGGCTTTGATGAGCGGCGGCGACTACGATCCTAATGGGCTCCCCGGCTGTGGAATCAAAGTGGCCGTTGAGGCTGCCAAAGCTGGCTTTGGCCGAGATCTCTGTCGCTTGAAGGCAGTGGACAAAGAAGGAACAGCGGCTTGGAGAAATTCTTTAATACATGAGCTTCGCACCAACGAGAGTGGCCATTTCAAGAGGAAGAACAAGGCCTTGGCGATACCGGAAACCTTCCCAGACTTCAAGGTTCTACGCTACTATACACATCCTGTCGTGTCTCCTGGGGAAAGTATAGGCGAGATCCGAGAGAAGGTTCATCTAAAAAGGGAGATCCAGTTTGAAGACCTAAGAGAGTTTACGAGAGAGGTCTTTGGCTGGGATTACCGAGTTGGCGCTCTCAAGTTCATAAAGGTGCTTTCTCATGCAGTGCTTGTCCAGAAGTTGCAGGCTCTAGAAGGACATGACAACGCAGACTACGTCAAAGGGATCGCAGGGTTTAGGTCCGATCTAAAAAATGACTTGGTGGCGCAAGTTCGCATACAGCATATTCCGAGCGAAATTGTGCCTATCGACTTGTCCAAAGAGGAAGATGAAAAGATAGTGCAAGCTCGAGGTGGATTGGCACTGAACAGCGATGACGAAATCGACGATGCGGAGAACATCGAGGAATCCAAGGCGAAACGGCAGCCGGCTGCTTTTAACCCTTCAGGGCGGCAAGGTGTATGGGCGTTGGAAATATTGGTCAAGTCGAGGATACCAGAGGTGTTTGCAGACGCTCAGGTGGTGCAAAAGGCTGCAGAGAAGAAGAAACAGCAAGCAAAGGAACCAAGAACGAAAGGAACAAGGTCCAAGCCTGGTCCGAAGACGGGGATGCCTGCTGGGGCGCTTAACAAGTTTGTACGAGCAAGCAAACCTCATACTGTCTCTGCAGTGACTTCCAAGGCTCTACCTAAAGAGAACGAAATTATCACCTCGCCGATCCGACCGACAACATCCCGCCGCTTGCGAATACCGTCACCTCTGGAGCCAAGTAAGCAATCTGCGTCAACCTCGGGTAGCACCGTCAGGCAGACAACAACCCCTTGGACACTTGCCAGCTCACAGGTGACTCCTAGGACACGAAAGCCTGCAAATGAACAGCAAGCGATTGTTATCACATCTAGCCCGCCCTGTGCAGCAGACTCGCCTCCCCCTTCGCCTTCGCCGCGGCCAAGGACTCGTGTGCCTGCCTCTCGCGACTTACCTGACCCGATGTGTGCGATTCCTATGTCAAGTGGTTCTCCGCAAAGGCTGAAAGACGCGGCGTTGAACGCGAGACGTGTAAACCCACAGACTTCTTCTCAGTCATCTCAACCCCCCAAGATGAAACAGATGTCTATGGATATGTTCACAAAAAAGACCAAGAACACGAGTTCCTCCCAGACTTCTGTTTCAAAATCTTCACTCCCAGCTTCCAAACAACACCAGCCAAGATCTCAAACGAGCTTCAATGATGACTTTGATAGTGACTCGTCAACCGATCTTGCTCCCCTCTCCTCCCTCATCTCCCGCTCCTCTGCATCCCCTAACAAACGACAACAATCATCCTTACCACCAGATCGAAACGCAACCCCAAGCCCTGCTCCTGCGCGGAAGAAGAAGTTACTCATCCCAAAGGCCAGCGCCATAGGTTTCTACGAAGAGGTGGAGGTCGACGCCGAAGAGCGCGACGAGCTGATGGCTAGGGAGACAGCAGCTCTAGAGCGCAGAGGAGTTAAGGCTAAGATTTTTCGGACGAGCGATGTTGGATTTATAGACCTCACGCAGGATGATTAAGGGCATATATACACGAAACGGCATGGGCACGGCGTTTTCAGGTTCGATTTCAGGCGTTACATAGCGGATAGCATACTCACGATCCATCACTTCTGGCATCGTTACGAAGAATCGACATCAGTATACTCATGAAGACAATTTGCAGGTTGCTGGACCACGTTATTCTTTATGCGTACAGGGTGATGCTGGTACACTATCTGAGAGGCTACTTTGTTTGCATTTCCTGTAGCCTTTTGCAATGGAACTTATCGGAAGCTATTCAGACATTAGACAGGTGTATATAAAGGTTGACTTACATATACTTTCATTTACAATCCTGGTTCACTTTGGCATTTCATCATATCGTTTGTGGGCCAGGTAGTAAATACAGGGTAACTGAAAGGTCGAGCCTATAAGTTGGGCCTAGACATGGATACAGAACGTTCATTGTGGCCCGCACCTGTTTCTATCAATGGGCGCATCTATCTCTGAACGATCTGACGTTACAGCAAGGAGCGACGAAATACTAGAGTAAACTAGAGCTTTCACAAGTAACCTCAACTCGCTTATCACAGTCAGGTTCACTAGAATTGTGAATGAAGACACTAACAGCCCTACGAGAGATGCTATTTCTAACCCCGGCGCTTACACCTGGTTGGTCAAAAATAGCGTCGCGGCTAAGTCTCCGTTTGATAGAACACAAGCGCCCAGTTGGGACTTTGGCCTAGCAATAAGCGACCCTAGCATACGAAAACGAGATCCGGGTTGTTTTTGGGGGCTTGCTTGAGTAAGCTGAAAAACGAGAGAAGCTTTGCAGAAGTTGGCTGAGCTGGAGTTAGTTTTTTAGTATTTGTTCGGATGATGAACTCCCTCCTAGGTTGTTTGGTTGAGCGTTTACCGTATAGGATATAGAACCAGCGTATTCCTTTAACAGTATTATCCCTATCCTGCATTATCGGTGCTACTTACATTTTTCTGAACAATCTAATGAACCAATCCCCTGCGCATTTGATGACTCCAACTCTCTTTTATTGCATCCATCATGAAGCCTCTGGTCTTCTGTATTTCGGTGGAGACCATTTCCTTGGCCACTTAGCGTTGGTCTTGAGGCCCACTTAGAGCCCCGGCTCGTAGTGCAAGGCCTGAAACAACGTTTCGACACAGCACAGCCAATCGTGCTCCATCTCAACCCCGGTCTTGAGATTCAAATATAACAAACCATCCAGCGATGGCGCCCAACGTTCAAGACGACAGCGCTTGCGGATGAAATCGCACGAGCACCAGACTTAGGCGCTGACCTGGGTCGACTGGTCTGAGTCGCTGCGACCTGTTGCTGCCCATCGGGGCCCTCCACACAGCGCAAGGAACCGCTGAAACCGAGTCTGAATAGCAGCAGCTCGCGGCCAGATACAGCGGCCATGACACGGCAGCGCTGATGGTTCTCTGCATTTCTGACACTATTGACTGCCCGAGTGGAGCCCAGCATCAGAGTAAATCGTTGACGCGATTCGATGCTGGAAACGATCGAATCGTGAGTCGCCTCCCTTTTGGTTGGCTCTCCAGCTTCACATCCATGCCATGATGAGAAACCACGGCTTCGCTTGGTCGATGGTGCATGCAGGGGCCAACCAAAAGTTTGTTCTGCATGTCGCATCGTTTCCAACAAAGAGTGTGACTGTTGTGTGCATATGCAGTCGCTCTTAAAGTCTGCCTGTGCCAGCTGTTCAGGTGGCAAACCCCTCCCCATTTTCCTATTGTTCTTCGTTCATTCAAAGCCCAACAATGGTGTTCAATCACCTTCATTGACCTATTTTCCTATCATTAAACCTTCTATTCTCTGACTTCCTCTTGTTCACCTATTGACTGTTCGGACTGGTTCCAATATCACATACACTTTCTCATTTGTGCAAGCTTCGACTCACTTATAAACCAACTCACTGATAACGTTCACTTACACCCGTCAAACTTCACTTCACTGTCGCGACTATACCTTCGATTAAAAAGTTTCTACACAACTCAAATATCACACTTTACTACTTCAAAGTGAGTCCTTGAGCTACCTACCTTAGATATAACAAGAAAGTTGTCGTCTAACCACTTCCTCTAGCCTTCCTTCCTTATCAAAACTTCAGCTCGATATTTTCTCGACCTTCAGTCTTAACTCAACAACATTTCATTCATTTCTACCTACCAAATAAGCCATCGCCCGTCATGTTCGGATTTGGTCAGCGAGCCTGGGGCCCAGGCATGATCGTCCTCCAGATCCTGCGTGTTTTCACGATCATCAGCCTCCTGACCGCCGCTGCCTCTTGTTGGGTCCTCATCATCAAGATCGACACCTCCAAAGGCTGGTTCTTTTTCGAGGCTCTCTCTCTCGCGATGATGAGTTCAGCCACCATATTCCTCGTCATTTCCGAGTTGCCCTTCTGCAGAGCGTATTTCGCCAACCATTGGCCCGTATTCTCCGATGAACACGGTCTCTTTTGGCTTGGAATTGCTCTTATACTGATTGGGACGAACCTCCTCGGCAAGCTCAACTCGTCGGACGATATTAGCGAACATTTGGGTCTTCCCTTTTGGCGACTTATCGTGTCCGCTGGCATCTTGACCTCCACCTTTGGCGTTACAAACCTCATCTGCACTTTCGCCTTCCGAGGTGTTAACGTCAATGCTCGAAAGATTCGGTCCAATGGATCCCTCGCGGACGATGAATCGTTCGGCAAACCCCAGTCTAACTACAGCGCATCGTTTACTAATGAAGATCGACCTCAGAATACTTTCAAAAGATTCTTTTGGGACAGGAAGAACGAGTCCACACCCCAACGACCTACCATAAGTCAACCTATCACTCGTGAGCGTGATCTTGAGCGCAATGCCCCTCCCCCCCCTCACTACGAGCATCAAGAACCCTCTTCTCTCAGCCGACAGTCACACGACTCTGGCGAGGACCGTCGGAGTCCCATAGTCCCCGAAGTCCGTCGCCCAGATACAGCCCTGCACCCGATGAATATTCGTCCGCATAGCCCGAGTATGTACTCGGAGGCGCACATGTCTCGATTCTAGGAAGAATCGGCGCGCAAATAGGAGAAAGCGCGTAAAGTAGCGGAGGACAAGAAGCAATCGGCACAGGCCGCGAAGACGGTCCACAAGACTCTGAAGAACAAGGAGAATGTACAGTGCAACTCGGAAAGTTGTAACTGTAAAGGTTGCGTGCGCGAAGGAAAAAAGGTAGAAGGGCGTTAAGGCATCAGGAGTCAGCGATACCACGTTTTGGATTTATGGCTTTTTTTATTTGTTTGCTAGCAGGGATACCATCTTGTCAAACTGTCTTTATAACCAGTTCAACAAATCATATTCAAACTCAAATTTGTTTCTAAGATTAATATTCAGAAGGCTCATGTATTTATGCAGAGACTTGTTTCTTCTTGACCTACTGTTTCTCAAGGTATGAACAGCCCTTATATTAAAGTGACTATGTACAGATAGTACTGTAGATAATCGAAGTCTCAGGAGGCCTTTGTGGAATTTCTATTAGTTTCAGTTTACAATTGGAGGTCTTAAAGTTCAGAGCCCATGGCTTACACGATAACCTCGTGGCGTAGCACGAACATTGCCCGACTTTATTTGTCAGCCGATAAGGAACAAACGAATGCCTGAGGGAGTAAAGCCAGAAAACCGTAAATTTATTAAAGGAGACCTGACATCCATCAAATGCTGTCCGCTTTTCCTTCCCTCTTCTTATTTAAGATCTATCCTATTTATCAGTAGTGAATACAAAGAACTCACAATCCTTGCGCAACAATAAAGATTTTGGGTACAAAAATAGATCAAGGAGTAGCTGTGCATCTCAGGGGAACCGTTTTATAAGCTGCCTTCTTTCCTTGACCTTTTCTGCTCAGGAGAAACCAGTCTCTTTGTTGCTTTTTCTTGCATTTGAATCGCGACTACCTTACTCCATACCTGATCTATTGTTGAGTGGAGCCTCAGGCATCCGCAATTATTGTTCCAGACCCGACACCAGCGGGTTCCGTAGCCTATCGCTACTAAGCTTGACCCGTGCCTAGCCCAATCATCACCATCACCATCACTTTACCTCACACGACCAGTTGCGCTCGTCTCCATCACCGCCATCATGTCTGGAGACTCTGCTGAGGTGGCGGAGGATTACCGCATGGCCTTGGAGGACCTATCCTCTAACATGCGCTTCGAGATTAGCAACCTGACAGTCATTGCTCGTGAGAATACTGAACATGCCCTAGCTATCGCCGAAGTTTTGCAACAACACATCCTCAAGGTAAGTAAGAATCTCGATGTGCAATATGAATGCGCACGAACAATTCAATCCGATCCAATGCTAATTTCCGCGTAGGCGCCACCGAACAAGAAACTTCCAGCTCTGTATGTACTCGACTCGATCGTGAAAAATGTCGGCACGCCATACACCCTCTACTTCGGCCGCAATCTGTTCAAGACCTTCATGGAATCTTATGCAGTAGTCGATCAACCAGTTCGTCGAAAAATGGAGGAGATGCTTAGAACATGGAAGGAGCCTGTCCCTGGGTCAATGGACAGCAGGCCCGTCTTTTCGCACGAGTTGGTGCGTCCTATTGAGAATGCACTCTTGAAGGCACGCGCCGTAAGCATGCCCCAAGCGGGATTGATGCCTGGGCGACCGCGATCTGCCGTGCCTCAACGTGATACTCCGACACCGCCTGGGACGAGATACCCTCCAGGCCATCCAGCCCAGCAATACACTTCAAATGGAGGACAGTCATTGAGCAATGACATTCGGAATCTAATTGTTGCCACGCAGGCGGAAGCCTCGCGCAATCCCCAAAATGTTGATGTTCAGACTAGATTAAGAGCACTTCATGAGCTGCAGGGCGTTGTGAACAGCACTAGCTTGCCTCCGGATCAGCTTGAGCTCATTAAGAGACGAGTAACTGAACTTGCTGCCGTAAACATGATGGCGCCTCTGACTCAAAGGCCTGCACCTACTCCTCCTGTGCCCGTTCAAGCACGCCCTATGCCTCCAGTGTCCGTAGCCCTTCCTCCGTCTGCAGCTCCGGCCCCGGCGCAAGAAGGTGTGACGCTTGATGCGCTCTTTGGCCCGGGAGCCTTGGCCGCCTTGATGGCAAGAAAGTCGGCTACACCTTCGAGCTCAACACCAACTCCTCAGCCTCCTCAGGTTCGTTCTGAACCGCCAAAGCCACCTATGCCAAACATTTCTGCAATGCCGGCCATGGCTCCTATGCCAGCAATGTCGATACCCACGATACCTGGGATGACTCCAATGCCTACGATGTCCCAGACACCAACACCCGCACCCGCACCAGCGCCCGCAGCAAACGCCGCCCCTTGGAGTCTTCTTGATCAACTACGAAAGTCAGGTTTACTCCCTCCTGGTCCCTCAGCAACGCCCACGCCAGTTCCAGTACAAGGGGGTATTAATGTGGCCGCTCTCAAACAACCCTGTCAGCCTTCTTTAATCAGGGCACTACATAACGACCTGGGCCAACCTTGTACCCAGTGTGGTAGACGGTTTCGAGACGATCCAGTTGGAAAGAAGCAGAAGATTGCTCATATGGACTGGCATTTCCGTGTCCACCAGCGAACCAACGAAGCCGAGAAGCGAGGCATGCACCGGAGTTGGTACGTTGATCAACGCGTAAGTCACAACACTACCTCCTCACAATACATCATTACTAACAACTGTACAGGACTGGCTCAAGTCAAGAGAAGCCGTCGACGTCGACCACCTGCCCACGACTGAGGATGTTGCCGCTCAGGCCTCAAAGGCATCTGAGGCTGCTAAGCCAAAGTACATTCTTGTTCCTGATGCGTCTCGCCGTATCAACACTGTTTGTCCAATCTGCCAGGATAAGTTTGAGAACAAATGGCTCGATACGGCACAAGAATGGGTATGGCTAGACACAGTTCTAGTTGGCGACCGAGCATATCACGCATCATGTCATGCAGAAGCAACACGGGACCGCGAAAACACACCAGTACTAGGCAAACGCAAGGCCGAAACAAGCCTAGCATCACCTAAAGTGCGGTCACTCAAGACATCAGCGTAAAGGAATCGAACATTGGTACAGCATTGAGATGCAAATATATATCGGCTTGGCGGCACAGGCGTTATGGAACGAGCATGAAAGGGATTGGTGGTCGTTGAAGCATTATCATGGAGTTATGTTAAGGGTTTTTAGCAATTTAGTCAACCGGGCTATTGACATGGTTGTCGCCATAGCCAAGATAAACCAGTGTCATATTTTAATTCTAAACTGTTCATAATATGTCGTGAAATGTCGTGAAACTGTACAGAGGATAGATGGCAGTGGTAGACGGTAGTACAGGCTAACAGCTACCGATCATATGGATCCGAGAGCGGCCCGTTGTTCGGGGATTGGTCCCCACGATTTTGAACACGGACTTGTTGCACGCGTTTTAGTTAGTTCAGGTACCGTAAGGTCCACTCTATTTTGTTCACTTGGTCGAGTCCTAGCTTTCACCTCCAACTTCCAAGCTTCATTCCCTTCCATGCATGACCTGACCCTAATCTACCAACCAACTGACGACAGCTCACCACAACCCAACGTCCACTATCAAATCGCATAACGAACCCAGCCAAGCTCGCCCATTGTGATTCGGTGATCGGCACAACTACAGCGACCATGGCGGTCGACTGCCCCATCTGCAACAAGCCTGTCAAATCCTCCGAGATCAACAGTCACATCGACTCAGGATGCGAGAGCTTCATCATAGACAAAGAGAAGGACCCGACACCGCCGCAATCACAGACGCCACAAAGTAATTCTCAAAAACGAAACGCTTCCAACTTCTTCTCTACGCCCGCGCCAAAACGACAAGCTGCCTCTGAGAACCGAATAGCGACTCCTGTGAACGGAGCATTACAGCCTATAGCAGGGAAGAAGAGGACTTTCGAAGAGGGCCCGGGTCATGGGGTAGCAAGCTCCAAGGATGCAGAAGAGACGACAAACGGCGAAAATGCCAACGGAACAAACACTTGGTCTCCGAATACGGAGCAGGATGGAAGAGTGGTGAAGAAGACCAAGACACAACGCGCTGCGCCCTTGGCCGAACGAATGCGACCACGAAACCTCGACGAAGTATGCGGACAAGATCTTGTTGGGCCAAATGGTGTGCTGCGCTCTCTTATCGAGTCGAACCAAGTGCCCTCGATGATTCTATGGGGTGCTTCAGGCACAGGAAAGACAACAATAGCTCGATGTATCGCTCGTACGGTCGGCAGTCGGTTCATTGAACTCAATGCGACAAGTACAGGCGTCAGCGAGTGCAAGAAATACTTCCAAGAGGCGATGAACGATCTTGCCCTCACTGGTCGCAAGACCATAATCTTTTGTGACGAGATTCATCGCTTCAACAAGGCCCAGCAAGACGTGTTCCTCAAACCTGTTGAGGCCGGTACTGTGACGCTCATCGGCGCAACTACAGAGAACCCTTCTTTCAAGGTGGCAAATGCTTTACTCTCCCGATGCCGTACCTTTACGTTGCAGTCCCTTACAACAGAGGATGTAGTACGCATTTTACAGCGGGCGATCAAGGAGGAAGAATCAGTTTATCCGCAAACGCCATTGTTGGACGAAGCCATGGTGACCTACCTGGCACGCTTTGCGGATGGCGATGCTCGTACTGCCTTGAACCTCCTCGAGCTCGCCCTTTCGCTCACAACCCGCGAGGGTATCACACAAGAAGATATCAAGGCCGCCCTTACCAAGACTTTGGTCTACGATCGTGCAGGCGACCAACATTATGATACTATTTCTGCTTTCCACAAATCAGTCCGTGGAAACGATGCAGATGCGGCACTCTACTATCTTGCGCGCATGCTCCAATCCGGCGAGGACCCCTTATTCATCGCCCGCCGCATGGTTGTCATTGCCTCTGAGGACGTTGGCCTGGCGGATAACACCCTCCTACCACTTGCTACGGCAACATACACAGCCACACAACAAATTGGCATGCCAGAAGCTAGAATACCGCTGGCACACTGCACTGTTGCGCTATGTAATGCGCCCAAGAGCACCAAGGCCTACCGTGCTCTCAATAATGCCTACGCAGCCCTACGCGAACCGGGTGTGGCCGGCCTTCCTGTACCTCTACACTTGCGAAATGCTCCTACAAGACTCATGCGTGACATGGGATACGGCGCTGAGTACAAGTATCCACCCAACTACCGCGATGGGCAGGTAAAGCAGACATATCTACCCGACGAACTTGTTGGACGTCGGTTTGTTGAGGACCGGGATCTAGGAACAGAGGTTGATCCAGATCTTGAGATGGGCGGAACTTAATTATACGGATGGAATCTGGAATAGACTGGATGGCATTAGGAAATGGATAAAAAGCGTGGTTTTGCATTGTCTCAGGAGTAAGGATAAGGTTGGTTACCCCCAGGGGTTCATAATACTGTACTATAAAGGTTGTACCATGGAGTAGAAACAGAGACTATCATTACCTCTGTGACTCTTGTTGACATGTCTGTTCTCTTGTGATGCATGAGAGGCACATACTTCACAACATGGTGAATGACAGGCATAGCAACTTCACCAAATGTTACATGGTATCATGATTTCTCCCATAAAGCTTTGTCCCATTAAACTACCTAAACCGATCTTCAAACCCGTGAAGATTTTATCAGCCATCTAGGCCAGGTACCCAAACATAATCCCAGTCGTCTAAAGCCCATAAGTGGTACATTCAAGTAATAACATATTCAAACTCAAATCGTCCGTGGTATCAACACCTCCAAGAATTTCATGTCATTGCTCAACTTAAACCACACTATCCAACTTGTAAGGCATGGCACCTAGATGACCGTTAGTATCTGGTATTTGACTGAAGAATTGAAGATGACTTACCACCCATGCCGCCAAATGAGTTAATGCCTTGGGCCTGAGCTGGGAAACCTCCAGCTGAGCACGAGACCATGCATACACAGCTGCCATCGCCACCGATGGTACCCTTTCCAGGGACAACTCCTGTGGCTTCAGGAGCTGCGGGAGCAGCCTCAGCGGGCTTGGACTCGGCAGGCTTGGATTCGGCAGGAGGTGCAGGGGCAGCATCGCCGCCTGTGATGGGAGTAGCCTTGCCATCGCCATTCTGTTGGATGGCCATCTCCTTGAACTTGGCCTGAGTCTTCTCAGCAGTAGGGTTGATGGAGAAGACCATACCCTGGCCACAGTGGTTGCCTTGCTTGCAGTAGAACCCTTCAAAGGTTAGTATGATAACCAGGATATTGATCGTGCTTGTCACTTACAGAGAGGAGTGTCAACCATGACTTGCATAGCGACTTGGGGAGGAGGAGAAACGGTGTTGTTAGGGTTGGGCATGAAACCAGAGTCCATACCACCCTCGAGAAGAGCACAAGGCTTGTCGAAACCAGACTGAGAGACGGTGTGGTTCTGTGACAGGAACTCAAAGACAACAGTGTCACCGATGGGGACGTTGTGAAGCTCTTCAGGCTGGTAGACTAGACCTCCTGGGCCACCAACAGTGACGGTGTGCTGTTGAGGAGCAGCAGGAGTAGCAACGGCCTCGCCTCCCTTGGTGACGGTCTCAGTGACTGTGACCTTTTCGTTGATGGTGGTTGTCTCGGCACCAGCTCCAGGGTTCGCCCAGATGATGATGATCTCGGTCTTTGAGACTCCCGAAACAACCTTCTTGTGTCCACTGAGAAGCTCTGCAGGTAGAACGTGTCCAGCGGGCATGGCCTCTGCAGGCATGGCTTCGGCAGGCATGGGGTGATCCCGTCGTTCAGGCTGAGCAAAGTCGAGGAAACGCGCCATGGTCAAGGGCGCAAAGGCGGCGGCCACGGCCAGACTAGTTGAAGCTCTCATGATATTTAAAACTTGAGGGTATTAGAGTAGAAAAGAAATAAAGATTGCGAGATGTTCGAGTCGAGTCGAGATGAGATCGATCTAGCGATTAAGAGACTAAGTAAGTAGTAATAATGAAGAGGGCCTGCCTTCAAAGAAAGGAATTCTCAAGTGCAAAAAGAATGAAGCACAAGAAACAATTGAGTGAGAAAGTGATAGAGGGAGATATGGGGATGGGATGTTTGTTGACAATCGTGGTACTGCTGTGGCCTTATTATACCTACCTTGCCATGCATGCTTCTCACGAGCGAAACTGTTTAACGCCTGTAACCCCCTGGAAAAGACAAGCCCTCAAACACATTTGCGAAACACGGCCGCTGAAGAAGCCGAATCTTAGCTTTGCTCGCTTCGGTCTGTCTAGATCCGATCCTCATCACCTCGTGAAACGCTTGTTGATGCGGGGGTGGTCTCTGTGACAGGTCCGTCTCGGATCACGTTTGGTGTTTTGGAGTTTTACCCTTTTGCGCTGTTCCTAGTGCCAAGCGAATAATATGCGACACATAATGATTGGGATGGTTTCTTACGTAGCGGCCGGTATAGGCCTAAATGTGCTTAATTAACTCTATATAGGGTCGTATCAACCATCGTTAACAGGGGCTGCTTTTCTTAGTGGTGAGACGTCAAAGAGACAGGTCAGACAAAGCCAAGAACGGGACTTGGCTACTCCGTGAGTGCTGAGAGTCCAAGGCCCAGCCACCTGCGGCTCCTATTATACCACAATTACACTATGATATCCTCGACCCGATGCCCTCTGAAAGCCAAGAAGGGCCAAGCTATTAAATACATACGCTTATACTCGCTGTTTGAGCGGCACCGAGGCCGTTTCACCATTGATCGTCAACGGTGAGGTTTCATCGACATAGTTATAGTCTCATCCGCCATAGAACCCTTTCAGGCACAATAATTCGGACGACAAAAAGTTTATCTCCTTGCAGGGCTTGAGACCTAATATGTGACCTACCTTAATCACTTTGCGTGTATCCGTATCATTGGTCTTGCTATGGATGCTTAACTGATAACCATAGTCTGCGCAGTATCGTGTTGTATCCACAGAGGAAGAGACCTGCCTGCACCGTACTTAGCGCTGGTATAGTCTAGTCTCTGGGTCACAAATTGCGGTCGCTATATCTTAACGTGATATGGACGGACTTACAACAAAGTCTCTTAAGTCTGGTCTTGGCATCTTGAGGCCTCTCGTTTCGACGGAAACGCCACGAATTTCTCTTGAATCCATCCGTTCTCTTCCATCCATGAACATTTCCACGTGAATCGGCGGCCGATCTTGCATCGTAGCATCAACGGCAACAGCCCGACCGAGGAACCCATGCGTATGCCATGACTTTCTCTGACAAAATTGGGGATGACTACCGCTCTTCCGTGTTTCAAGGATGTAAAATTGTTTCTTGGCTTACGGGCCATCCTACTTCTGCTGTGCTTGCTGTTGCCCTTCGTACAACCCTGTGTAGTACCCAGCATAGTACCATGACATAAGGAGTTTCTTGAGGCTTTCGTCCTGAACTGTGTGTTTTTTTATTAGTCCTATATGACAAGAAATACCATTCAAGGATCATGACTTACCGGAACCTAGGACGGTTTGTATAGGAAATGAGGGAGTCCCTTGAGACGCGATTGGCTCCTTAGACTCATTGCGCGATGATGGGATCTCCTAAGCTTCCATGTTAGTTGTCTGAGCGCATGAAGCCAAGATTCTCATGGCACAGATCAACATAGCCAAACCTACCTTGTTTTGTTCTGCTGTTCCCGATTCCAACTCAATCTCTTCTGTTTCTGTAACTTGGGGTTGCTCAGATCCGGACTCGGCCTCCGCCTCGGCCCTTTGCTCACGAGTTAGCCGAGTGAAGCTCACCTCTTGAGGTTCAACTTACTGATTTTGAGTCTCTAACTCCCGTACACTTCCGCCCTTAGCATGAATGCTGTGATATTTCTACAGAATGTCTGTCAGGAACCGCCTGCGATAGAGAGAACCTACTTACCTTGTACTCTTGTAGGGCTTCGTTCCAAGAGTCAATCAGGGCAGAGTCATCCCATATCTCCTCTTGTGTCAGTTTCTCTTGCTTTTTTGACATCCTGCGCAAATGTCGGACTGCGACGATGGAGAGTTCAGAGTATAACTGTTAGGTTGTGTTTGAGAAGCCTCGGTTTCAGATGGCTAAGATCGAAGAGTTATTGTCTGCTTGGCTCTAAGTTCACAAGAAGCATAAGCTTCGAATATGAATCGTTAATATTCTGGCAAGAATATAAATTGAGTTGTCAGGTAATGGTTGGTGATGTAGATTGATCCCGTCTTATTCTGTATGTCCCAGCGCTGCCCGGGTTGTAAGCTCCAGAAGCTACAGACACTTTTTAGTGGACCAAGCCGCTGAAAGGACCCCAACCCCCACTACGATAAACGATAGTGTACGCGATTCTTCACCGCCCAGAGCAGACGTGGCAGAATCCCAATTTTTTTCAATGGCCCACGCATCTTTTTCTGCGGGAGTCTAGCTTTTGAGTATCTAGCAACAAGACAACCAAATCAGACACAATGGCCCCAGAATTGAGAAAGAGAAAGTGTAAGTAACTTGAGAGTCATGAATCTTCATGCGCTGACTCTTTTTAGCCGTTTCGGACATCAAGAAGCCCAACGGCGCTGCCAAAGCTGCCCAGCCTAAGCGAAAAGGTAGAGACATAATGTCCACGATATAGCTTTTATTGTGTCGCTAACACAGCTTTTACAGCCCCCGAGGATGCATCGCCTGTGTCGCTGAAGAAGCAAAAGTCTGTCAAGAAGACTGTTGTCACAAAAAAGGCCGATACCAAGCCGGCGCAAAAGTCCAAGAGCAAGCCCGAGGAAGTCAAGGTCGTCGAGGAGGAAACCACCACACTCGATATCCCCGATGAGTCTTCCGATTCTGAGGCTGAGGAGGGCAAGGAAGTTCAGGCGATCGTGAAGGAGCTGGACTCTGACGACGAGGATATCACCGAGGGCGACTCTAGCTTCAAGCAGGGACAGGATGTCGGCAAGATCCCCAAGGTCTCCAAGGAGGTTCAGAAGGCCGCCAAGGCTTCCGACGAGGAGGCTGGAGTTATCTACATCGGCCGCATTCCCCACGGGTTCTACGAGCATGAGATGAGGCAGTACTTTGAGCAGTTCGGCCCCATCGTTGCGCTACGACTTTCCCGAAACAAGAAGACCGGTGCCAGCAAGCACTACGCCTTCGTCAAGTTCGAGGAGGCCTCTACCGCCGAGATCGTGTGCAAGACCATGGACAACTACCTTCTGTTCGGCCACATCCTCAAGTGCCGAATGATTCCCAAGGAGCAGGTTCGCGACGATTTGTTCAAGGGCGCCAACCGGCGATTCAAGAAGGTTCCCTGGAACAAGATGGCTGGCCACAAGCTTGAGAAGCCTTTGACCGAGTCTGCATGGGCGAACAAGGTTACAAAGGAGAACTCTAAGCGCGCAAAGAAGGCTGCTAAGCTTAAGGAGCTTGGTTACGAGTTTGATGCCCCCGAGATCAAGGACGTGCCAGCCCCCGCTGCTATTGAGAACGGAGAGAGCGAGACCAAGGCCATTGAGGATGCGCCCGCTGAGAAGGAGGAGGAGCCCAAGGAGGAGGAGCCCAAGGAGGAGGAACCCAAGGAGGAGGAGCCCGCTGAGGTCGTTAAGACAGTTGTCGAGGAGAAGACTGAGGTTATTACTGAGGAGAAGCCAGCTCCCAAGGCCAAGGGCAAAGCCGCAAAGGGCAAGGGAACAAAAGCAGGCAAGGGCCGAAAGGCAAAGGCTTGAGTACGGAATTGTTCAATTCAATTGGGTTTCGGAGTTTTAAAGCGGTATAGACATAGTTTCAGAAAGATCCATGTATAATGAAACGAATGCAAGTTGGATCATCAGTCACGCGCTTCTTCTTTTTTCTACAAAAAGATTTCAACGATGATATATATGTACGCACATAAGCGAACCCATAGCACTCATAGGAAATAAAAGAGCAAGCAATGGGATTATGAAAGGCGGTTATAGTCTACTTCGCATTCGATCGCGAAAAAGCCACGGAAAACAATGGTCTTTTTCAAAAATGTGATTGCGAAGGGTAAAAATATGTGAAGAAGAGAAAATGAGATTCGACGCTCGAGACAGAAATAGCATCGTGAGGATCCACTCGTATATGACTAAGCTCGATTTCACCTGAATATTCAACCATAGCATCTTGTCCAGCTTTTTGTGCCGTCCAAGACACTCAGAGTTAACTAACTTGATTTGTTACAATAATATCTGAATCAGCCTTGAATTCCTTATAATTAGTCTTAACCTTCGTCGAGTAGAAGATCTTGCATAGATCTTGAGTTCAACTCACCAATGCTGATGCCTGCGTCTCTTACACGAAACGCTGTATACTTAGTAACCAACTAATCGAAGGATCACTGATGGGCCGTATTGAATTCACAGAGTAATAAACCCCTCTATTTTTTGATCAGACATATCACAGGAGTCATTTTTATGGCACCTGGCACTGACTGAAGTTGCTGATAAGTGAGTCAGTGCAAAGGAAGATGTTTCACTATGACAAGAACAGAAAAGAACATCATGTCCTCATAGCTGTAGCATAGAATTGACAGTGTGTGAAAGGAATCCATACACCGAATCAGAGAGAGCTGAGCCGTGAGTTACTGTTCCATCATATATATGTCAGTAATGAACCATCCTCAGTCAGTGATTGGAGGCCATTCTCGAGTCTAGATCCTGCAAGGTACGTGAACAGCAGATACAGTATATATCACATAGTCAACCATTGGTTTTTGAAAGTTAAGAGAATCTTTCATGATCAAAATCATATACTCATGCAAACTGATATAATGCTACAGTAGTAGCCGGCCGACAATTCGGAGCCGACCTTGCCCGGAAGATCAGCCGTTGAAACGACTCGGAACTAATTCCAGGGCACTTCCAGGCCAAGTCCACTAATTCCACCAGGTCAGGTACGTCAGCTGGTGGCTGCTGACATGCAATTTGACCACCTACCAACGGAACCTTCCACGAGGGAGGGTCTGTAATTACTGACACGTACCAAACATCCAATTCCCGTTTGTTCGTTCCTCTTAAAGCAACCTATAATCCACCCGCAAGCGCTAGGATTATCTGCACGACATTACATTGAACGAACCTCTAGATCTGCGTCTGGATGCTCTATCCAGACTAAAAAACTCACCATGTCTTCCACCGTCGCAGCGAACCCGACCCAGGCGACGAATTCAGGTGCGTGCAATCCCTACCCCTGCCAATTGACGTGGAAATGGAGATTCGAGAACGTGTCCTAACCCATGGGGCCTCGATTCCTACTCGTGCAGGGTCGTCGTCAAAAAAGAAGAACAACAAGAAGAAGAAGAACGCCAACAAGAACAAGGCTGCTGAGCAACCTGTTAGTGGTAGTTCAGACCCTCAGCAGGGTTCAGATAAAGAGACCCTCGAAGACGAGCCCGAGACACCCACTCAGCCCGTACGTAGTTATGATGCTCACCTCCCATATCATACAATTACGCACGCGCTGACATGTATCAACTCCACAGGAAACTCCAGTCAACGCAGATGCAGACGCAGTCAATGCAGACGACGTCGTAAACGAAGAAGCTCCCCCTGTCCACAGTAACGGGCATGCCGTAGAGCCCAAGGCTCAGAGCAACGGGCTCACACCCCCTTCGGTTGATGGCGAAAAGGAAAAGCCCGACGATTCAGATACCTCTGCCAAGCTAGAGGCCATGAGCCAGGAACGAGAGGCCTTGCGGGCCGAGGTCGAACAGCTACGGAAGCAGCTCGAGAACATTCAAGAGACACACAGCAATGAAGTCACACAGCTCAAGAGCGATCTAGAGGAGAGCAATGCCGCTAAGGAGAATGCCGAGGAGGAATACCAGACCCTTCTTGGGCGAGTTGAGAAGATCAAACAGACGCTGAGCGACCGGTTCAAGCGCGACAAGGCAGAGCTCGAAGAAAGCAAAGAGCGCATAGAAGAGCTCGAGGCAGAGAATGAGGAACTAAGGAATAACGCTGTATCGTCTGGAGACGATGTCGCTAAGCTAAAGGAGGAGCTACAAGATGCGACCAGGGAGCTCAACACTCTGCGAAGTCGCAACAACCTATCAGCACAAAACTGGAGCAAGGAGAAGGAAGAACTGGCCCGACATGTCCAACATCTTAAGGAGGAGATGGAGACTACCGCAAACGCCATGGGCGAGTGGGAAGTTATCGCCATGGAAGAGCGATCCATCAAGGAGAGCTTGGTTGATAAGGTCTCGGAATTAGAGGAACAAGTTACTATCCTACGACAAAACTACGAGAGCGCCACTACAGAACGAGAGAGTCAAACGACCCTTATTGAAAACCTACAGAACGCCCTCCGCGAAATCCAAGAAGCTCGCAAGAAGGAGCTTCGCGATATGGTCGAGACTACCGAGGCGCAAGTTCAAGCTCTCAAGAAACAGGTGCAAGAAGCCGATGCCCGCGCAAAGGAAGCTGAAGAAGCCAAGCAAACACTCTCACAAGAGCTTGAGCGAACAGCGCCTTATGAGAAGGAGGTCAAGGAGAAGAACCTTCTCATTGGAAAGTTGAGGCATGAGGCGATTGTGTTGAACGACCACTTGACCAAGGCACTGCGGTACCTCAAGAAGACAAAGCCGGAAGACAATGTTGACAGGTATGTCTGATATATGACAACTCATATGAAGCCTTATACTAACCGCGACTAGACAAATCGTCACAAACCATCTCCTCCACTTCCTCACACTCGACCGCGGTGACGCCAAGCGTTTTCAAGTCCTTCAAGTCATGGCTGGCTACCTCAACTGGACCGACGAGCAGCGAGAGCAGGCCGGCCTCGCTCGTCCAGGCACATCATCTAATTCTCTCCGCTTACCCATGTCACCATTCACACGCACACCAAGCTCACCATCTCTCAACACCGATCTCTTCAACGAGTCAACATCTGCCAAAGACAAAGAGTCTTTGTCCGAGCTATGGGCAAACTTCTTAGAACGCAGCGCACAGGAGGGCGCTCTGGAAACACCAAGTAGAAAGGGTAGCACTAGCAGTGCTGCTACGGGACCAGTGAGGCCGGAATCGACAAGACCGGAGTCTAAGAGCTAATGTGGAAATTACACTAAATGCATGTATGGAGTGGACACGGTGCATGTTTCAGGGAGAGCAGGGAGAGTATAACGCTCGACTGCTACAAGAGAAAGGATGAGATATGTTTTTTTATGGTTATTCAAGCCAGATTTCAACGGTCATAGACCTCTATGTAAGAATAGCTCTTTATAAAGAAGGGTTGGGATAATACGTAAGAGGACGGATTAGATACTATCGTCTTCTGCCGTTTCTCCACGCAAGGAGTGCAATACATTCTGTGCATATCCTTCGGCGTCCCTCGTTATGGTCGCCACGTCAATGCGATTAGTCAATGCATCGTTGACTCCCTCCACAACCTCCCTTTCCTCCATAACCTCGCCCATGAGGCGCACTTCGTGACTCCAGTAGGCATGGCTTCGTGATCGGAGATCTTCATCGCGCAGCGCAGTGTTCTTGACAATACCGAGAGCACTAAGCTTGCTCTTCACGGTGAGAAGAGCACGTGAGGTTGCCTCAATGCGCTCCACGGGCGATGGAGGCTCAACGAAGGCGCGGTTCGTAGCGGATAGATACAGAAGCCAGCCTAGGGCTGCGTCAAAAGCTGCGAGGGTGACGAGACGTGCGACTCGAGCAGTCCAGTAAAAGAAGTCAACTTCCGAGAGACGCAGAGCACGTGCGTTGGCTTGGTAGTTGTAGGAGTTGACAAAGTAAATATCGAGCGCGGCAATAGTCATGGCAGTCATTGTTGCCTTTGGCCGCCATTGGGAACCAGCTCGCCCTGTGAAAGTTGGACTTGTAACGAAAGCGATGGCGAAGAGGTTTGCGATATGAGGCCACAGGAGTTGTGGGAGAGCATAATAGAAGAATGTCTTTGGCTCTTCCGAAGTGCAGAACGGGCAGTTCGCGAGTACTTCAGGACCAAATTGCAAGTATAACAGTCGGCTCTCGAGGTTGACAAATCTGCCCCTCAGCGCTTCGTCTTGCTTCGTGAGAACATTATCGGGTCTTCCAACTGCGACACGGTTGAATAGAACATCGACTGGGATCTGGAGACGGCTTTGAGTCGCGAGGAACAGGTTCTCGGGTGCGAACGGCGGTAATGCCTTGAGGATGTAGCTGATGATTAAGAAGGCCAGGAGAGCCAGCGCAACGCGGACTTTGGCCGGTACGGGAACTATAGGCGTATGTCGGGCTTGCGAAGACGCCTTGACGGATCGGTAGTATGATATGGCCTTTGGTAATAGTATAGGGCCAAAGAATATAAGGAGGGACCGGATACTGGTTAATGTTAGTTGTTGTTTGTACAGGATGTGTAAGTGGCTATCAAGAAGAATAAAGTCACAAGGACATGGTCTGATGCTAGAATATATACTTACGAGTCCCACGGGATCGCCATTATGGCGAATATGAAACCGAAATAGTCGTGTTCCTTTGTTGGTTCTTGAGTTGTTGAAGTTGAACACGTTTATTACAATATTGAGACAAGGCTAATAAACGACGTCAGTTCAGGAACGACTTCAATAAGGCAAAGGTGGCGCCAAGCCTAAGGTACTGCCCGTAGGAGGGACAGCGTTTGAGGTGTCGGCCAATGTGGGGGCGCAAACTTTTGGTGGGGCCGGCGTCTCTTTTCAACGTAAAACCTCGGATTTTTCATTCTCTTTAGCAAACTTCTTTCCTTCTTCACCTCAACCATTCACCACAAACAACTCCTCTTCTTCGCCTCTTTGTTCACAACCGCACCCCTCACAATACTCACCATAGCTCATTAGCGCAATAATATGGCTCTTGCGCCGTTATTCACTGCCTCCCGCTCCCCCCGTGTATCCGTGTATCATCATGTTACCATTGGCACTTTCGAAGCTTTGGCGATCTCTCTGTGGTCGCTAGAGTCAATATGTTGCCTAGATCAAGCCCCAAATACCCTGCCAAGGGTTATTCTCTGTCGTGTTACAAAGTCTCAGCTTCGGCAATGAGGAACTTTGCGTCAAATTTATCTAAGAGATACATCTCCAATCGTAGTCAAGCCTTGCTTGTAAATATGCATATTTTTACTATGTGCGCGAACTAGCTATATCTATCACAGCCGTTTGCTCATGACTTCTTCTTCTCCGCGGCGACCTTCTCGGCTGCGACGGGTGCTTCCTTGGCCTGCTTCGCGTTGAGGAGCAGACCAGCGATACCCACGATCAAGTCGCTGAAAAGCGCGATAACTCCTGTGCATGCCAATTGCCACGAAGCGATGCTAACACTTCCGATGGGGGCGCGAGGGAAAGACAGAATCCATTCCGCCCAGTACGGGAACCAGCCATAAGGAAGCCAGAACATGGGCTCTGTGGCGTACCAGAAGGGCAGGAAGTATTGCGGCGCGCGTGTAACGACGACTCGGAGAACGGTGAGGATCTTGTCAAAGTTGGATCGTGCTGCCTCGTTGGTTTTCTCTGTAGTAGTCATTTGTCAGTTCTCTCTTGGTTCCCCTGAATCTCCACGACGATAGTGACGTACTAGTCTTCTCTAGCTGTTCGAGGAGCTTGTCGTGCTGACGACGGAGCTTTGCCCACTTGGCAAATTCATCCTGACTACTCGTGGAGTTCAGATCTCGTCGGACCTTGAGGTAATCGGCCTGGAGCTTGCGTTGCTCGCCTGCAGCCTTTGCTGTCGATACGGGGAGGAAGTTGATTATTGTCCAGAGCTTTCTTGGTTAGTCGCCGAGCTAGAGGACACGGTCTGGGCTGAGTAGCATACCAAGTTGTTGATTGCGGCGGCTCCAATGGTATTGACGAGGTTGACGACAACTTCGACAACGAAGATGCTGAGCATAAGGGAGGCCATCTTGGAGGTCGAAGTGTATCAGTAGCAACTGGTAATAGGATTCGAGCGTGTACACTCAGTATTCGGTCCTGTACCGGTTTGAGTTCAAGCTCGTGAAGTTGATGGTGAAGTTGGTTTTGGTGGTTTGTTAAACGTGGTCAAGCCATGTCATAACCCCAACACTTGCATGGAGCTCCATCGAGCCCCTCCACACCACGTCGGTTGTCTCAAACTTACCCTATAGTTTCAACCTACTTTCTTTCCTCGATCATCCCAATGTCACGAGCACTCGACAAGAGTCTTAAGGAATCTCTTAAACATGGAGATCATCATTCGGTATTTCTTGAAATCTCAAATGTTCTTATTGAGCCTTCAAATGAGCTTCTAGAGATTGAGTTGTTGGGTAAAAGCCACATCCTCAACGCCCAAACATTAGTCTTGCGAGACGAGAATGCAGTGGCCGTACCAAAATTACGCCTCGTGCAGGCTTTTGTAGTGGCGCAGAAGCTTCTTAAACAGTTCCAGGCCGATAGCCAGCGGGTATCGGTAGAAGATATTTCGAGGTCAACTGCAGTTATTCTGTTGATGGATCCAGAGCATCTGACAGCTGCCAACACAAGAAAACGACTTATCAGAGACACATGGAGAGAAGAAGATCTACAAGACAGACTTTACGTCGAGAAACACCTGACTGATAGTTTACTGACCAGTCGGCTTCATCGACACACGAAGTCGCCAACACTATGGAACCATCGCCGATGGCTAATGGAGCAATATCGTCTTCACAATATCGAGGTTACAGCCGAGGATGGCCTCACAAGAACCATCATGATATCTGGAGAGAGACATCCACGGAATTACTATGCCTGGTGTCACGCAAGATATCTGGTTAATACCTTTGTTCTATCACCATCAAGCTCACAGGAGAAGATATCACGCATGATTATCGCTACGCAAAAGTGGTGCTTTGCACATCACAATGACGTATCCGGCTGGCAATTTCTTATGTTCCTGCTGGACAAGCAACCTGCCGAAACATCGCTTGTGTTTCGCGAGACATTGAAACTCGCAGCCTCGTTCAAGTGGCGGAATGAATCTGTGTGGTACTTCCTTCGGCTTGTGACTGCTCGGGGAGTCACAAACTCTGACAAGGAGGAGTTTGAAAGCCTGCGAAAGACACTATGGGAGACCGCGCCTGAGGACAGTCTTGAAAAGAAGACGCTTGAAAGAGCAGAGCAGTGGCTCATGGTTAGTCAGTGGTCGTGTTCGTAAGGAACTGGACTTGAGGACCGGGGCTGAAACCGAAACTCATTCATGGGTTGCCTCACGGGTGTCTTTCGGATATGCGACTATGAAACATGGGAATAGATGTTGGAAATAGAAACAATAAGGTCTCAACTGGAGCACAGACGCTGAATAACGACTATCTTGTCACGATGCTTATCTAAATGAAGATCTGCCGTCTCCTTGACGGTGAAATATCGAACCCTGAGAGGCCGGCGGCCAGTGACCTATCACAGCTGAATACAGGTATGGTTAAAAGCTGCAATATGAATTCAAATTGAGGTCTACCCTGATCGACACGATCCGAGTAGATAGTCCTGCCGGGGTCGAGATTAAAATTCCGAGAGGCATTGACGGCGCCGTGCGGTTGTTTCATCAACGGGGTCAGTTGACAAGGGACTTCCTAGACCATGAAGCTATCCAATTGTGTTTAGACATTATGAATTAGCGATGAAGTCATTGAAGTGTGTGCAGCGGGAAACGATCCATTGAATCTATATTGGAATTTTAGTGAAATTACATGGCTACTAAGGAGAGCTTGGCATCAATGTGAGTAGGGCGGAAGCCAATGGAGATGTTGCATTGTAGATTGTAACATAGAGTGTCCATACCCATGCAACTGGAATGATACATTTGTCCAATTTGGCTTGAGAGAAAGATCTAATAACAGAGGATACCTTAATGTTGTCCTCAGCTTGTTTGCAACTCAGAACAATGGCTGTTTTTACACGACGATGGGAGCTTGGACATGCTCGTGTCAGGGATGAGCTTGGCTGCCATGCGTGAGCTTTAGGGAGAAACAAACGTTCAACAGGAAACAAATTTCACGTAAATTGGTTTGGGAATACGATGTGTTTCTGTATTGCCATTACGGATACTCAAGAAGGATGCAGCCTGAAACCGAGTCAATAGCATCTCAATGTTGATGTTTTCATGTGAATACAGGGCAACAGGGATAGGAACGTATCCGAGAATCCATGCAAACGTGGAGAAGAAGCCAGGCGGCCGATAATCCGACCTCGAAAGACTCGTGATACTTGGAGTACCAACTCAATGAACCAACAAATTGAGATACTGTGCATTGTGATCAATCTAGACACTGGTCAAGCGTCAAAGTGTCAACTTTACCGCCGCGTAGTCTGCACAAGAGGCGCCTGACAATGACCAAGAGGACCTAGAAGAAAACTGGAGCGAGCTGAGGATTTTGAGGCTCACAGTACGGAGTAGTCAGGGGAAGTTCCACGTAGAGCTGACGCTGACCTGACCGGTAGAGTGGCGCCGTTGTTTGACGCGTAAGGTAAGGAGACAAAACGCTACTGCAAGTCAATTGAGAAAACAACAACTTGAACTTGGCGATCCAATGATGTCGAGTCAAGAGATGCAAGCCCAAGGAGACTTTGGTGTCAGCTTGACGCCAGGGCATCAAGCTTTAAACTTCTTGGCCATTGATATCAGTACGGGATTGGAATTTGGTTACATGGCCGTAACGGTCTGGTTGACGAAACTCTGGGATTTAACGTTATGATAAGGTTAGATATGGCCAAGACTTGTAAAATCGAATGGCTGCTGGGATTCAATTCCTCAACCAGGCTTTGTTCTTGATACGCCATAGCCAATGCCTTGAATATCAGCTTCAGGCAAGGGAACCACAATATTTGCTCCTGGTTTCCACAGAACGCGTGTTTCGTTTTCACTATTGACAGTTGAAAACGCCTGAATCAATCCGGCTGAAGCTTGTTTTTTTCCTTTTGCCGCTTGCTCCACGTTGCGTTGCAGCACATCTCGTGTGTGCCACTTTGTGCAGATCTTGGAGTGAGAAGTCTAACCCAAAGCATCAGCTGGAGTGCTGCACGTTAACTTATCCGTCTCAGGGGCACAGAGACTCGGCGTTAGACCCTGTCTCGGGGAGTTTCTCACTGAACGAAAGCAGCACTCTGCATTCAATTTTCAAGTACCGTATGTACCAGCGCTGCTAACTTTGGGTACGTATCTGGTATACGAGATGATGAAGTAGCACCAGGCAAGAAGAGGACAAGCATATTTTCGGCCGATATCGAGGTAGCATGGGGCACAAGCAGACAAGGCAGGGTAGACGGTAGAGTAATCTCCACAGCTCGAGTCCACCGCAATAAACAAGCGGCTAAGAGTAACGGGCCATTCAGAGGCTGACGACCCCTGAACCTTACAGATGAACGTTGTGTGGGTGTCCAGTGATGATCAGAGATGCACTCTGATCACGTCGACTCAAGCGTCAAGCTGGCTGGCATGGCATGTGGTGGAGAACGTTTACGAGCGGCGTTTCTCTTTGTTGTTTTCAGGTCCCGTCGTGTCTGACGGTTGATTCAGTCCGTGAGATGATGAGATACCTGATCTACAGGTACTGGACCTTGCTGATCGTCGAGCCAAGATAACTAATGTCCAATCAATGGGGGCTATCTAGCTTGGCTTTGGATCTAGAATCAAGCCAAGTTGTGAGAGATGTGAGAGAACTTTGGTCAAAGACTGAAGGGTTCTGTGGTGTTCATATCGTGGATATAACGCTGGTACGGAGTATCATGCTGTGATATGATAGCAATATGATGTGTCTCTTCTGACAACTCTTATCCCTTCCGTTCGCCTGCCTCTTTGGGACGACATCTTCAGCAGGTACAGCACCTTTAGGTCACTTTCTATCCCCTGTATCTGGTAGTGCTAGCTGTGCAGTGGGCAGCTAAGGTATCTCCCCATACCAAGACTACCTAACCAAACCAGCCTAACCCACCTCTTCCCGTCATTCTCTATCCCTCCGAACTCCACTCACTCACCTCGACCTGTCTCTACATCTTTTTTCTATGCTATACTCTCTCTACCTTAATTCGTAATAATTCCCTCCCCTCCCCCGACTTCTCTCTCAGCTTTGTTCCTTTTTCTGTTTATTTCCATTTCTCGTATTTGTATTTGCACCTTTCTTTGTTGTTCGTTCCTCTTTGTCTCTGTCTCTCCGAGTCTCGATCCAGGACCTCAAGCCGAGTACTCCGACTTCCGAGAAACCTCAACGCCCTGTTCCAGAAAAAGAGAGAGACTCGAGTTGGTCTCACTGTAACCAAGCCACTTCTATTGTGTCTGGCTTGTGTTTGCTGCATCTTCGCTTGTCCAACTTGCATCAAGTTCTGGTTATCAGTTGGCATCTTTGCTGTGCCGTTTTGTTTCCAATGCTGGGCTCGTAATTCTAATCCTCTAATACATCTCGCCAACTCTGGCTCAAGAGGCCTCGCCTCGTTTCTATCTTCCTGTCCGGACGCGTTTGAGACAAGCTGTTCCAACTAGCTTTGGCTCTGGTCTCACTCCGTTTTCGTTCAATACAAGACAATCCAGGTTATATCAACCACCTCCAAGTTCATATTTTGCTATACGCGCCACGGAGGTTTGGTTGAATTGACTCAGTATAGCTTCAATATGCGCCCAGGATCCCTATTGGCACAATTGGCTCTGGCCTCATCTGCCCATGCCTTCTTCCCTTATAGTCCGAGCTGGCGTGTCGATGTAGGACAAAAGCGTATGGCTCGAAGTCCCAAGAGTGTGGGCAATGGTGGTGGTGTGCGTATGGATATCAAGCAAAGATCACCTCAGGTTTGTTTATGGAGAATTGCTTGACAGTCTCATTCCATTGACCATTCAACTACAGGCCAGCCAACCGATAACTGAGAGAGCAGCTCACGAAGCAGCACGGTTGATCGCCAAACATGCTGGAGGAAGCATCCCTGACACCAGTACGCTGCTCAAGCGTGACAACAAATACGATGTCATGGAGGCCACAGAATCGACAAAGAAGCACACTCAGGGTGTTGACCAGGACGGAACTGACTATTCATACTTCATCGAGGTCGAGGTTGGATCGAAAAAGAAGACAATGTACATGCTTATCGACACTGGCGCTGGATCAAGTTGGGTTATGGGCACTTCTTGTTCCAGCAAAGCGTGTGAGATGCACAATACATTCGGCGAAGGCGATTCGGACTCACTCGAAGTATCAAAATCCGACTTCAACATTGCATATGGCTCTGGAAAGGTCTCTGGTACCTGGGCAACCGACACAGTCACTGTGGCTGGCATGAGCATCAAGTACCAGTTCGGATTGACGCATACGACCTCGGACCAGTTCATCGAATTCGCTTTTGACGGCATTCTTGGTCTCGCCATTAACAAAGGATCCGACAGCAACTTTCTCAATGCCCTGGCCAAGTCCAAGGAAGTCGAAAAGAACATGTTCTGCGTTGCTCTGAATCGTGCAGCTGACGGTACAAACGAAGGAGAAATCAGCTTTGGCTCACCGAATCCCGACAAGTATTCCGGCAAGATCACGTATACTTCTATCGGCGAAGACAATGACTGGGCTATTAAGATCGACGACATGGGCTACAACGGCAAGAAGGCAGATATCGGTGGCATCCGCAGCTTCATCGACACTGGAACATCTTTCATGTTTGGATCACCGGACAACGTTAAGAAGCTCCATGCTCTTATCGACGGAGCCCAGAGCAGCGATGGCACCACATATACTGTTCCTTGCGACAGCAAAGGCAACCTGACCGTGACTTTCTCTGGAGTCGACTATGTCATCTCACCAAAGGACTGGGTTTCTCCTCCCAACAAGGATGGCAAATGCACTAGCAATGTCTACGGTTTCGAGGTTGTGAAGGGAGCATGGCTCTTGGGCGACACCTTTATCAAGAACGTCTACGCCGTTTTTGATGCGGATGAGCGCCGAATCGGTAAGTTGATATATCGAAGAGATAAAAACCTCGTGCTAATGAGGACAGGCTTTGCTACCAACGCTATCACAGATGGCTCAAGCACCGATAGTGAAGACAGCAGCTCTTCAACAAAGACCATGTCCACCACCAGCCAAGCGACCACGACGTCTGACGACACCGAAGAGACTGGCATCACAACCACCTCCGGATCAAAGGCAAGCGCAGTGCCAGACATGGGTCTAGGTAAAGAATCTGTCTCATCTGGCACTGCCACTGCTGATTCAAGCGAACCTACTGAAACAAAAGACTCATCAGCACCTTCAGGGCCACTGTCACAAGCCCGCTTCACATTCATTTTCTGTATAGTACCATTTTTCGCCCTCCTGGCATAAACATAGCCAGATGAGCGGCACTACATTCTTTTTAATACCCAGATACAATCGTTAGAAGCGCAGAGAAGCGCGTATACATATTTTGAGAGCTGCATAGAACACGAAGACATCGTGTGAGGAATACGAGGGCAGAGAGCTCACAGCATGGGATGACAAGATGTGGTTCGAGCTACAATGATACCCGATCGAACAGAGGAGAACATGACGGGTTCCTACAGATGGCAGATGAAGCCATGCTACAAGTATTTTTTTGGTAGACATAGACCATCACCATCAATAGAAACAAACTTCGGATGGACTGAATTGCTCTCTCGTGGTACTAATGTGAACCAGCAGATTGGTGTAGATCAGAGTATGCTTAAATGGACAATTATAGCCCATTCTCGGACGACAGTTTGTAAGGGTTTGGTGAATGTGAACGCCCCTTGAATACAGCCGTTGAAAAGGAGAGTATAAATTGGACCCCTATTTTTGAGTACTTGGAATCCCCAGGGTCCTGGAGTCAGGTAGTTTTGAGGCACGATCAACAACGGTGAGATGGCGTTATACCTCAGAAAAGAATACTTCATTATGTAACTGTTCAATTGATTCTCGAACAACAAACAAACCTTCTCAATAGAAGCCTCACCCTTTATTTAACACCTCTTCAAATACTCTTGGAATGATCCGTGCCCCTGCATAAGCCTAGACACAGCTAGCGGGCGATTCCAGCGATTTCACAAGGGCATTACGCCAATCCCAGCGCCTATCATGCTGCAAATGACGCTAATGCTTGCTATCCATGCTTATCTGGGGGAAGGACAGACAACCAACCAACAGACCTATCCTTGGAATAGGACCTTTCCACTTACAACTTACAACCATTCGACTTTGTATCCTTTTGCTTCGCCGTCAATCTTTTACACTAATTATTTGATTATTTCTTCCTTTTGGCATATACGCGAGCGAATCGAACATAATCCTTTACTCTTCCAGGGGAAAATGTACACGCAATATCAACTTGCTACTCCCCTTCGACAATGACGCACGCCAGGAACGATGGCCCCCCGAACCCGCACGGCGAAGACCGCGGCCTCCTAGAACGCGGGCACGATTACGACGACGACTATTTTGGTGTGGGAGATGACGATTATAGCAGTGGAAACGCCAGCGCAGATTTAGGAAAGACTTCAGGCAAAGTCGAGACTGATGGCCAGCCCCGGACTCCCAGCCGCGTACGCTTCGACTTGACGCCGGAGATCGTGGGCGTTAGCAATGGAGAAGCTTTTGGCGGGTTTGCGGATCGTGAGAGACGATCTTCAGATGATGCGTACTTTGATGTCGAGGAGGCGACGAGTCCGGGCCGGGCGCATCGTGTGCCGCTGTTGACCAACATTGAAGCGCCGAGTGTTGCTCTCGCGAACTCGATGGGGGATCCGTCGGAACAAGCTGAGCATGAGATGAATCGACCCAAGTCAGGGCTCAAATCTGCTTTCATGAACATGGCGAACTCTATCATAGGTGCGGGCATCATCGGACAACCATACGCTGTGCGCCAAGCCGGACTGGTCGGAGGCATTCTCCTGCTGGTAGGCTTGACGGTCGTAGTCGACTGGACGATCTGTCTTATTGTTATAAATAGCAAGCTCAGCGGGACGAGTCATTTCCAAGGGACAGTTGAGCACTGCTTTGGACACTCCGGGCTGATCGCTATCAGTGTTGCACAATGGGTCTTTGCGTTTGGCGGAATGGTCGCATATGGTGTCATTGTTGGCGATACGATTCCTCATGTTCTGGTCGCTGTGTGGCCAAACTTGTCGAACGTGCCTGTAATAGGACTCTTGGCAAATCGACAGGTCGCGATCGCGGTGTTTGTGATGGGCATTGCGTATCCTCTTACGCTGTATCGCGATATTTCAAAGGTGGGAAATATAACGTAAACCGTCCTGCTGGAACCTGGGCTAATGAAATTTGAGTAGTTGGCCAAGGCAAGCACGTTTGCGCTTGTTGGTATGGTGGTTATTGTCCTCACCATCCTTATACAAGGTATCTTGACGCCTTCGTCAGAACGAGGCTCGTTTACTCCTTCACTCCTCCTCTTCAACGGTGGCTTCTTCCAGGCCATTGGTGTTATTTCATTCGGTAAGGATCTGTCCTGATAACCTGAGTTTATGGCCAGAGTGGCTGACCTATACATACAGCTTTCGTTTGCCATCACAACTCGCTCCTGATCTACGGGTCTCTCAAGACACCTACCATTGATAACTTTTCCCGAGTCACTCATTACTCAACTGGTATATCGATGGTGTTCTGTCTTGTCCTCGCTCTAGGCGGTTTCCTTACTTTTGGCGACAAGACGTTAGGCAATGTTCTCAACAACTTTCCAGCAGACAACACCATGGTCAACATAGCACGTCTCTGCTTTGGCCTCAACATGCTCACCACCTTGCCTCTGGAGGCATTTGTCTGCCGTGAAGTGATGTTGACATACTTCTTCCCTGACGAGCCCTTCAACATGAATCGCCATCTCCTCTTCAGTACGAGTCTTGTTGCATCGGCCTTGGTGCTAAGTCTGGTGACCTGTGATCTCGGTGCTGTGTTTGAGCTCGTTGGAGCCACGAGTGCTGTGGCCATGGCTTACATCTTGCCTCCATTGTGCTATATGAAGTTGACGACACGAAGCTGGCGGACATATATGGCGGGTGCAGTGGTGGTGTTTGGCATGATTGTCATGGTCATTAGTGTGATCCAGGCTGTGCAGAAGATGATCAACAGTGAGTCCCCCCATATGCCCTGTGAAGATCTGAGTCTTGGACTATTGGACGTTGGAACATGTACTAACACTCCACAGGCAAAGACGGACCGGCGCAGTGTGTATAAGTACCAGGCGTTTCTTACCTTTACCTTTTCACTTTTATTCAAACAACATTATAGCATAACGAAGCACAACAGACATAGACCCTTACTGGGACAGCAAGCGAGTAAGATAGTGCACATGAAAGCAGGATGCGTGACTGCAGGGAGTATCGTTGCTTGAGATGTATAAATCATGTAAAAAAGGCGGATGATTTGGTTGGAAATCTATCAAATAAGATCACAGAAAACGATGTACCATGTACATTGGATCGTGTAAGGAGTTGCATGGCGTGATATCGGTATTTGAATCATTATAGAGTTTTCAGTTCTTCGGCAGATGAACTCGTATTCTCATTGCTCTTCTTATCTCTGCTGTGGGTGAAGTGAAGCTATGATGTCTGGCGATGTAGTCACCATGCTTTGACCAACAAGTCGAAGCCAATACTCCTGGTCAATAGCAGCATTTCTGGGAAACTCTTACTTTCAGACCTTGTGTATTTCAACATTTGTATCGCAAGAACAACTTGTTCTATACACCGCTGAAGCTATTATGACCTGTTCCTCACACGATCCTTCATTCCCCACCCATCTCCAACACAAGTCTCAACCTCCGCAGGATAACGCAACATGACTTCCACTATCTCTTCTCCAAAACAAGTCAGCATCCATACAGTGTGCCACGTTATTGCCGTACCTCGCAGCAAGTGGATCACATAGAGAAAGTGAAGCTACAAAGAGGACAAGCACAGGGAGAGGGGTGTCACACGCAACGAATAGCAGGAGGGGGTAAAACAAAGCAGAAGCCCGCTATTTGCGCTTACAGTAATAAACCCCGCTTTGGGATAGAGAAACATACGTAAATCTCGTGTGAGAGAGGACGGGAATGGATTTGTTTGAGGTTGTCGGTTGGTTATATATTAGGTTGCCTTTCCCCTCTTTCTGTGGTCCTCTCTTCAGTGCTCTCTCTCTCTATAGCTATCTCCATATATTCAGACTTCACCTCTTTCTATTCTCAACACATACTCCCGTATACCAATCAGTCAAGATGCAGCCTCTTGTTGACTACCACGACAACACTTGCCCCAAGTGCAACGCTGCCATCGATGGCGCCGGCAAGACTTGCGGTAGCTGCGGTGCTGTATGTCTAATACTCTCCCTCTCGTCTCTATCTGACATGATGCTGACTGCTTTTAGCACTGCCCCGTCTAAACTCCACAAAGACCAAGAGACAGATTCACGATGAAATGATGAGACGGACGAGAAGTTGTTTATACTGGTGTTAGGCTAGGTCAGGGATGCATACAACGGAGTGTGGTTGGGGGTTTGGGTGGTTGCTGTGATGAGGCCGCTGTTCGATAGCGTCACTCTTTTTTTGGGCGGTTATGTGATATTCAGACATGCATTGGGTGGTATTGTGAAGCAGAGGAAACGCTCGCTCGCTCATTTGTTTTATCTCGATACTGAGGAAACAAGACTGACATTGACCTCATATCATCGTATACCTATGCGTGCATCGTGAACTGTCTCTCTTAGCTGCGCCGCGCTCGCATAGCTGATCATACCAACTGCCTCACTTCCACAGCGATTGATGGGATTACATCACTGGTATCACCCAAATCAAAATAGGCTCGGCGCCGATCAAAGAGTCTAGCTTGGGATGGGGGCCACATGACTAGACATTGGCACGTGGACAAGGAGGCTGTCTTTGATAAGACCAGTCAAGATACGCATACAAAGACGGATAAGCATCTTGGTTCGAGTTGGTTTGAGGAATGACAGCCAGTCATAAGCAGTGTAACATGACATGTCAATGCTTAACAAGATACAAATCAGACAGGCTAGTTAGGTTTAGATACTCAGATAGGGAGGTTCACGTCGTTCAAGAGCATACTGTACATACAATAACATCACCGAAACAGATAGACAGGATATACAAAAAATCAAGAGATTAAACAGGCAGGCCCTACGCAATAGATGTCCCATCTCCATGGTCTAAGTAACGGTCTCGAGGCTTCAAGAGAAAAAACGAAAAGATTTATGGCCCGGACCGACTTGGTTCCCCCAGCCGGACCCCATATCCACACACAAGCAGACACAAACGCTCTCGCCGTAGCCAGCCCACGGAGCCTCTTTCGGCCTCCTGACACTTCTCCCTGATAGTTCCTCATCTGTCAGTCTGCAGTGACCGTCAGACCTGGCAGGAGAGCAAGGAACGAGAGCCACTCCTCATCCTCCTCCTCAACAGCCCCTCCAACAAGAAAAAAGACATCTGGCCCACCTCCCCCATGCGCGACAAGCACATACATAAAACAAAGGTCCCGCTCGCATGCCAGTGGTGATAATAAAAAAGACGAGGTATCTGCCGGGAAAAGTAACCGCCTGCAAGATTCAGGAGGTCCAAGAAACCATGGGCTCTGCCGACAAGAAAACCATCAATCCAGCGAGAAGGGTCGGCGCGTAGGCCGATGGACCAGACATGAGCGAGACGATATCAAACTCCAGATTCCGAGAAAACCGATGCATGCCGACAGCCTTCTCCTTCTTGGCTGCCACGAACCCGTATCCGAACTGCCGGGGCCAAGTTGAGGTTGAACTGGAACGACAAAGGATTACAACGCAGGGTCAAGCCACGGCACGTGTGCGTGAACTGCGCTCAGAGGGCTTCCATAGCGCCCTTTACAGAACAAGGCACTTCTTGTGCTTGCTACCACGGGTGCTTCGCGACAGCAGAGCAGCGCGAGTAGCGTGCTCAAACACCTCGCGGACGCCCTCGTTGGTCTTGGCTGAGCACTCAAGGTACTTGTAGGCAGCGATCTTCTTGCGAACCTCCTCACCCTATCGATGACTGTTAGCATGATCTAATATGACGTGCAGCAAGCTGGCCAATCAAGTTTCAAGAGCTTGATTCGGCGCTTGTTGGGGCAATGTATCGTACCTCCTCGGGGGAGACAGGCTTCTGGCTGGTCTTTCGGAGCTCCTCGATGGTCTTCTGGTCGTATCGCAAGTCCTTCTTGCAGCCGACGAGAATGATAGGGAGACCTTGGCAGAAGTGCAGAACCTCAGAGATCCACTGTAAGAGCACGTGTCAGCAAAGTTGCATCAAAGAAACTTGACATCCAGCCATCTGGCACTGGAGGGCGAACAAACCTTCTCCTGGACGTTGTCGAGAGAGTCGGGAGAGTCAACAGCGAAGCAGATCAGGATAACATGGGAGTCGGGGTAGGACAGGGGTCGAAGACGGTCGTAATCCTCCTGACCAGCAGTATCCCATAGGGCGAGCTCGACGTGCTTGCCATCGACCTCGACATCGGCGACGTAGTTCTCGAAAACGGTGGGGACGTAGACCTGAAGGGGGAATTGTCAGCAAGGAGGTCGTTGTGGTGATGCCCGTTGCATGATAAGGCTGTTTATCAAGCCGCGTGGCTAAGCGTGCGAAGGTTGAAAGGCGACGCCGCAACAAAGTCAATTCTTACCTCGGGGAAAGTGCCCTTGGAGAAAACACTGGAGGGTTGATTAGCATTGTGTTGATCAAGTGATAAAGATTAATGATAGCGATGACGGTAATGGAAACGGCGACGGAGGACGGTGAGGTGAAGCAAGGGGCATGTGCGTCTATCACGGTAGCGATAGAGCTGATGGCGTCAAGCGATGCGAAGCGCTGGGCTGCCCAAGAGGCCAAAAGCCATCTCATCGTCCTGTTCTTGAGAATTCTGCTTCATAGAGACATTGTGATGCCAAGGTGGCGATGGATAGGAACGTGTTGGGCGACGGGAGGTCGACTTTGAAGTCGTGTCGTGTCGTGATAGAAGGCCAACTCACATCAACAAACAGGTTTTACCACAAGCACCATCGCCGACAATGACGAGCTTTCGGCGGATCTCAGCCATGGTTATTGATTAGATGTGGTTTTTGGTTAAAAAGTTGAGAGAAATGGACGACGATTGCTGGCTTGAAATGCGAGCTTGAGCTTGAGCTTGGGAGATGGTGCAGGTTGTGAGTTTCGCGGAGAGCGGCGGCTGCGGGTCGATGGGGATGGGAGATGGGAGATGGGAGATGGATGGATAGAGAAAGAGGAGAGTTATGAGTTGGGTTAGGTCAGGTTGGGACTGGCAGTAGAGAGACAGTCAGAAAAGAGACGCGAGGAGGAAGAAGGGGCTTTGGTTTTTTGGGTGAAATAGGCTTGGGCTTGGTTTTTTTCTCGCTAGGACTAGGGGCCCGACTGCACTGCAGGCACTGGAGCGACAGCCCGGGGCGGGCGCCAGGCCAGGATAGGACCCAACAGTGGGTGGGCAAGCACAGGACAGCAGGCAGCCAGGGCAGTTCAAAGGACAAGAGGTAGGTACCTCCGAACAGCGCGTCAAGAGTGCTGGAATCAAAGTACCAAGTGCCAGTATCAGAGGTCTTGGTGCCGACGATGCTGGGGGTTGGGCAGGGTTGTTGAGTTGAGGACAACCAAGGCGTTTGTAAATCGCACTGTGTTTTGATAGCGTACCTCTCTAAGAGCTTAGAGCAGACAATGACAGCTGAAAGTAGGTTTCGGCTTTGAATCAGAACCAAGTTTGGAGGTTGATTCACTTGGCTAATGCTATATGCCTCTAGCTTGTCATATATCCTTTGTGCTTATTTAAACTATCATATAGAAAGTGTCGACAGCCGTCCGCGTAGATAAGCCTCCTGAACATCACATCGCCTCTATCTTCAATCAGGGATTGACAAGGCTGCAGCAAGCTTTGTTGTTTCCCTCCCGTCTGTTGCTGGGGCTGCGAGCTGCTGGGGCCCGGACTGGGCTCTTTGATGATGAATGTTTCCCCTGGACTGGGCTGGGCTCAAAAAAGAAACACTCACTTGGTCGAAGTACACTTTGACCGATATTCCCACACAAACGGTACTTCTGCTCCGTCACATTACGCGGAAAGGGTCCATCCTGAGGCAACCAACGGCGTAGCCCTGGCTTCGGCTGGTGGGTGGCAACAACCGCTAACACCGTCTCCTTTTCAGTGAGTGATTAGTGGAGTCTGGTCACAGTGCGAAAGGTTCTGGGCAGTGCGCGTCACAAGCCTCCCTCTGCTAAGTTGTTTCCCAGGAGGGGAATTAAGTGACCCAGTTTATCCATCTTACCGAGAGTGCTCCGCCAAACTTTCAGTGGTAGATGCAAAACGGGACAGATTGGATGGATAGATGTGCGGGAGGCCCGTTGTTATGTGGGAGGTTGCTTGGTTGCTTTGCTCTGCTTGCATGCGGTGGTTGCGTTGTGTTGCGTCGTTGACCATTTACGTGAGTCTGAAACAGAGAATGCCAGTGATAATGATGACGAGATGAGATAAGAGCCGGCCTGCTTGATGAACTGGTCGATGACATTGGACGACGGACAACATCATGGGCCAGGGTAACGGCGTTGGCCGTTTGGTCAAGCCGGTTTAGTTTGATTGACGGACTGACGGTCAATGAGAATGAGCTGCTACAAACTGCAAAGATGGCTCCTTTGAACTGTACTGTACCTACATATGCTGTCATTCTTCACAAGTGACAGAGGCAAGGTCCTCTTTCTGACTCTTTGCCGGTCTATCAGCCATCCTTCTGCACAATTCCCATCGGTCTGACGTGCTCAACAGTCCTTGGTCCATCAGACAGTCCTGCTACGGTGTAGATGTTGGCTTCAAGTTGCTTGGTGCTTCACTATCATCTCATCTAGACACGCACGATGGAACGCTTTAGCCTCCATAGCGCCGAGGCTGAAACCGTGGCTCGGTTTCTATCATCTGAAGAGGATGAGGCTAATCGACCAGCCATCAGCCTCAGAGGTCTGTGATTGAATCTGTCCTCATTGGAAAGCATTGAAAAGCCTTCTTGTGGATTGCCTAGATCTGCCTTTCTGTGATATCCAGCTGGGACCTGGCGGCTATCGCCAACGGCTGTTCGAACTGTTGTGGATGGCATGAGGATAGCACCCATTTTAAATTTTTGATAGACGTTTGAAGTTGATGACCTTGATTTCCGGCTGATTACTACCGGGAAGTTGACAATGCTCTCTCTGTCTCCTGTTTTGACTCCTTTATACCTTCATCGCTAACATATTCTCATGTGTTTCCGCGTCATCAATCACCACCCAAGTACGGAGTATCTTCACAAGACAACCCAAGAGAAGTGAAGCTGGCACAAGCTTCTAACCCCTGGTCCGTCATGCAATGCGCCCGGTGCCATCCCGCCTCCGCGTGCCAAAGCCAAAAGCCTAGGGCGACGGAATGGCCAGTAATAAGAGCTTACAGTGGGCAGAAAAGTCCTACGCTGGCCCAAAAGCGTAGGACTTTCATCCAACCTCCTCCCCTGATTACTTTGCCTCAAGCCTCAAGGACCCTGATTGACGGGCTAGACGGGATGTGTATCACTGACGATTAGGGTCAGTCATGCTCTTAGACTACATTTGTATATCAAGTCCAGAGGTACGAAAGCTAAAGGTCTTATCGTAAGTGTAAGTTAGTCTCAGCTTTGGTGGCTCTTTGATGGGTTTAATCTATTTAGCATCCCTCGGGGGGCAAGAAAACAGCGAACCTCAATAGAGGGTGTTAAAATAAACTCAGCAAAAGTTATCCTAAGCTTAGGCTATATTACCTAAGTCTTTCTGTCATTTAGGATCAAGATCCTGTGTTTTCTTTCCTCCCCTAGGCATCATCTTCTTCTAAACTCTTAGGTTTTCTTGCTCCCTAGGGCCAGGATTATTTGATTGTGTCTGCCACATTCGTGATTCTGACCGCCAAATACGTGCTGATCTTGAAGGCCATCCTCAGAGGCCTCTCAGCGGCAATGCAACCCCAGCCTTGATGATTGATCAATATGTGAACTCATGTATGATATACTATCATTTCGTTGCTATTCGGGGTGATATTGGATTAGCGAGTCATTCTGTCATATCTGCATGATTCTTGTCCCAGACCAATTTCAATAGAGGTTGCATGACGAAAGAAAAACAAGCATTGCGATGAGGTAGACTTGCAGGGCACAAGAAATGGACCAGTGGAGTACTCGCAGAAGAATCACTGAAAGCTGTGTGTCTAATCAAGCATCATTATCTACAGTTGAGTGGAAGTAGGCTGCTTTGGTTGAACAAAAGAGGGCTGCCTTTGTGTTAAAAATGGTATAAATGATTGTGTGGCTTCATCTCTCGTAAGCTATAGAGGTGAGAGTCATGTAAAAAAAATTGCAGCTCGACATCACAGCCCCTACAATAACACACACAACATGAAGCTATCATGAGCATAGTGCAGAGTACAGTGCTTGGTCATTATCCGCACCCGCACTACTGCGGCTAATTCCGTTGGACGTAGAGAATTTCCAGCTCAACCACGCAATCCACAACGAATTATCGTAACGCCCAGCGACAATTCGGCGCCAACAGCTACAATCCGCTCAATGAGCTGCTAGAGTCTGCGAATCCCCTCGATCAATCCTCGCAGCTCATTCTCCGCCATGCAGAAGCTCGCCAAGCGGGTCGTCCAGGCCCAGCGCCAGGCTGGCCGACGAGCCCAAAAAGCCGCTAAATCTGAAGAGAACAATTACAAGCTTCGAAACCGACAGGCCATGCGAGCGGCTGTCTCTGAGGTCCGACAGAATCTGCAGGATGCGCGAAGGGCGAGACAGGAGGACTGGACACTGGGCCCTATTGCTCCCAAGCGGGATCTTGGCTTCAATGGCTATGGCATGTTTGGGGAGGGTGTACGAACGGATTGGTCCAACTATGGTCTTTACAGACCAAGACCTGAGGTTCTGGCTAAGAGATGTGCTTGGGCTGGTGGTTTGAAGCAACTTAACCTTGCTGTTTCAGACCGTGTGGTTATTATGGATGGACCGGACAAGGGCAAGATTGATCGCATCAAGACGATCAATACTCAAGGAGGATATGTTACTCTCGAGAACTGTCACCGTGTAAGTACTATACCTTCGTAAGGCTTGAGTAGGGACTAATAATTCTTAGGCTATCTCCTCTGGTATGTTTGGAAACGACAGTCGCTCTCAGCCTATGCCCCTCTCGATTGGTTCTATTCGTCTCGTCTATCCTATCGCCAACCCCGAGACCGGAGTCACAAGAGACGTCATTATCAATGAGCTTAAGGCTATTCCTCCGAACATGAAGTCCCCCAACATGAGCTTCGACCGATGGGAATACGGAAACAAGTGGGATCGAATTGTTCCTGGAATCAATGTTGTCATCCCCTGGCCCGAGGTAGAGGCCCCAGAATTCGAGACATTCGACGGTGATACCATTCGTGAGACTGTCGACAACCGAACATTTTACTACAACCTCCTCTCCCCTCCCATGCCCGAGACCGTTATCGACGAGTTGCGAAACAAGTTCTCCAAGTTCCGAACACGCCACGAAGAGTGGTACGTGGAGCAGAAGGAGGCCGAGGCAGCAGCAAAGAAAGCCGAACAGGAGTCTATCAAGTCCATGCAAACTCCTCTGCAAGAGTTCCACGAGATGCAGCGCGAGAAGCGTGCTGCCGAGGGAGAGCCCGTGCTCAGCACGGAGATGTTGGAGAAGCTTGGAGCTATTCTTGCTCAAAGGAAAGAGGCTGCTGCTCTCAAGAAGAAGAAGGCTGGTGTGCCAAAGGCGGCGGCTGTAGATGCTTCGATACCCCCCTCAACAACAACACCTCCGGCTCAATGAATGAAATGAGAAAATGGGGGGTTGAGAATTGGATAGAGGATGGCGTGCCAGGGGTGGTACGAATAACATGTAATTATATCTGTGCAACAATGTACATCATGAAACGTAAAATAGACGCATGGTCTTGTCTCTTCATCGGAACTGAGGTCTGGTATAGATGTGTGGTTGCAAGCGGTGAGCTGGTTCTCATGACCCCCCAAGAACCAGGCTGATATTCTTCAATATTTGGTATCGGTGCCGGAAGGTTACGGTTGAGACTAAAAGCTGACGGCATTGAAACTCGACTTCAAGCGCTGTAATGTGACTCAATGTTATGGGCCAAGCATAACGAGATACCAATGTTGGTTCATTCGGTGTGTATACAGGTCAGTGTGCCGTCTTGGTATGCACTTTAAGAGCTCGGTTTCAGCGTTGATAAGTCCAGGGTGTCTTGGACCATTTGTATGCCAGGAAGCTTGCAATGCCTTCCCTGGCACGCGTTATCTAGTCTGAACAAGGGCGATGGTTCATCCATTTGCCTAGGATGTACATGTAGAGAACAAAACTCGTGATAATATTACAAAATAACATGTAGTATGTTACTTAATAGCCAATATACTTGGACGAGTCTTTCTGAAGTCTCTTATAACTTCGAATCCTTTGGTCCTGAATAACCGGCCTCATTTCCAGTCGTCTTGTTATCCTCAGCCATGGACCTCATCAGTAGGCGATCCTGAAGAGAGGATGTGTCGTGAATGTAGGGCTCTAACATCTTCGTTTCAGTTGTGTTTCTAAGGAGTTAATCCATTAGCTCAAGTCATGATATGATCAAATATGTGTATCTCACGGTGGAGTGTCACCCTTAGGGATAGTGTCAGTGTGGGTTGAGTCGCAAGGCATGGCGGAAGCGAAGAGGATATCAGGAATTCACTGAATGAGAAAGTGACGGTATTGGGCTGTGTTAAGGAACGTGATGAATGGAATTCAAAGATAAAAGTAGAACGTCGTTCAGCGGTACTTCTTCAACATTGAAAGATGTGAAAACTCAAAGTTATGTCCTGAAAGAGCCATGCCTCAAAGCATGAGAGTTACAAGAATGAAATGGGACTTTATGAACCTTTATAACTGCTTCAGGGGACACCTGGGGATCTGCAGGCTTGAGTTACGTCCTGTCGAGACAAGATACACACGACATCCTCAACACCATCAAACAGTCCGGGCACCGAAACGCCCGCATTTCCAAACACAGCCTTTCTACACCGGCGATCCTATTAAGAGCGAGACACGAGAAAGTGCAGGCGGTACAAGCAGACAGAATAGGACTCGAAACCTTGGTCTGTTGCCACAACCGAAGAAGCGGTCTCGAAGTTGATGCCAATTTGACATCTGCATCAACATGTAGTGGTGTGTAGATTGCCTTTTCTAACCAGGCACCTGGCTCAACAGTGTCTCAGTAATCTAAAGAGTAGGTATCTTTTCCACGTTGCGTATTATTGACCTGTGGAGAGACGTGGTTGGGACAGGAACAGAACCAACACAGGCCAATAATTTACGAACCCACCCTCCCAATGTGCACACTCGTTTTCAGCCTGCTGCATACAACAGAGAAGCGGTGAGCTTTCAGCAATCATCTGAATGGATAATTTCTTGTCAATGATGCATTATGTATTCGAAAGGGGGTTACATTCATGTAGGTGAGTGCCGTATCTGGTTTTTCTGCATCGATCCTCTGATGCACACGCGATGCTGCATGCTTTGCATCGCTTAGTTGATTGACAGCTGGGACTTACCTAGCAAACTATGCCAGCCCAGCAGAGACAAGAGACAACTTGGCCATTCAGGTCATGAGGCTCTTCGGGGAACTTTCCAAAGGACTCAGCCTCGTGGGGGGCTCGGCCTTGTTTGAGGCCACCCATTCAAATATCCCGATACAGAGCGGTGTGCCTTAGTCTATTCCACAGCCATCGACGCAAGAATGATAATAGAGGATATCATTTGGACATCAAGACGCGGCCGTAAAGAGCCGGGCGTATTTTGAGTTGATCTACCGTATGCTTGTCCTTCTCCAAAGATATCCTTAGCCTACGGATGCGATCCGGCTCCTAGTATATCCACTTGTGGTTGCTGACACTTGAGACAGACGCATCTCAACCCCAATCCGTTAAGATTGGCATATATAAGGACAATTAATGACTCGCTCCGACCAACTACAGTTGAGAATCTTTCCCCCCTTTATGTTTTAGGCCCCGGCAGATCTTACATGCCGCGCATAGCCACGTGGAATTGAAGGGCCGTGCCTTGAGCTTGGATTCAGCTGGAGAACAACCCTGTTGCGTACGCCATATGAGTCTTAGCGAATCTACTAGTAATTAACAAACACGAATTCGAGAACCGATCGACATGTCTGTGAGTCTTGCTAAGTTTCACATTCGTCAAGACTGATTTCCAAGTGTTGTAGGGATATTCATGTTCTATGGACGCGTACGACCTGCCAGGTTGGGTAACTTGTGCTTATCTTACACAGTCGTAGCAAAATCATTTAACAAGAAAGAGATAACGAGTGAAATCTTTTGGTCATAGTACTGTAGTCCATAATCATTTCTGTAGTAGAAGAGAAGGAGAAACACCTGGTAAGATGTGATGCTATGGACACTGATGATGCCGGGCCAGGAGGGCTCATAGCTCTGTATGACAAGGGAAACAATTTGAGGTGTGTAAATAAGATAAATAAAACTATGGCATTATAGAGATCCGTTCTCGTCCAGGTAGGGGGTCACGGTGTCAAAGCTTGCCCTTATCCTCCGGGGGGTCAATCCTCTCCGTCTTTTCTGGCGAGCCCGTCGCAGACACAGCACCAGGGTTCTTCGCCCCAGGAAACTGAAGCAATCTCTCCTGAAGAGATGAAACATCGTAAATGAATCTATTGAGCATGAAAGCATCTTCTGAAGGCCTAGATGCAACAAGTCAGTTGCCTGGCGACTGGCGGTTGCGGAGTGTTACTTGCTCCTCTCGAGTTTCCAAACCAGGGATTTGAGAACCAATATCTTTCGAAGGCATTGCTTGTAGAATGAGGATTCTGTAATGGAGGAAGAAGATAAAGAAGTGATGGGAGGGAGAATTTCGAAGGGTATCTGGGAAAGTGTGTTGAACGCCCTTCACGGCTGAGATCTGAGGAGAGACTTCAAGAAAGGGAGTGTCGGGACTGAGCAAGAGGTGGACCAGTAGTTCCAGGGCATAAAAAGAGAGCAAAAGTAAGTATAGGAAGGGAACCGAGGAGAAGAGGGGAAGTCTTTATAGCCCTGGAGTCGGTGCTCCGGGGTGTAGCAAGGCAACTCCAGGTCAACTTGGTCAGCTCGAGCACTGAGAAAACCGGGGGAAGTGGGAGAAGCGGAGCAAGATTGGAAAAACTCCGTGATGGGACCTTAGAAGACGTAGAACGGGCGCTTACTGACCGCAGGCTTGAACCAATGACTCCCGACAATCCGGGCCGAGATGTGGGTACGCACACAACCTCCGTGTGATTCGGGAAAAGCGGGGCTTCCGGGGCTGTTCCGGTCAAAATCCCGGTTCATGGCTAGGCGGCCTTGGGTTAAGTGGACGACAGATACGGAAGGTCTAAAGGTTTTTGGTATGATTCGAGTGATAACTTTCCTTGGAGAGTTAAAATATTCGTTTGGTATTCAGGGGTCGGCGGCCGTGACTGAAGTGTAAGATTTATCCTGGGAACTACGACATATATGATGTGCATTCGCGATAAGAAACAGTTCAGTAGTAATACACCAAAGCAATACAGTAGCTTAATACATTTTTGTAACTGAAAAATTAAAGAGTAGGCTGTAAAGGCCGCCAAACAGTCATAGCAGGTCTACTACACACTCCGACTATAGCAGCTCAGAGTCGACTTTTCGGGGAAGAGGGTTCCTGCATCATAGCATCCAGATCTTGAACCTCGAGATCGCCATGGATTTCCTGTACCACAATTTCAGACATGTTTCCCGCTGATTCTGGCGCAGTGTTACTGGCTTCAGCTCTGCACAGGAGATGTTCCTGGACGGAATCGGTGTCGTAGATGTACGGAGCCAGCATCAAGCCGCGACATTTGGCCCTATAGATGTCAGTATGAGACATTGTGAAAGCTATTCTGACTAACGGTTTCCGCTCGCCTGGGCTGTTTGTTGGAGTTTGTGAATTCTCAGAGGCCATAACTGGTAGTAACACAGCGCAGTGCTCTTGTCGTGATAAAATACAAGAATGAGAAGAAACGTGATATGAACGACCTGCGTCACCGCTTCTCAAAGCCCAAAATGGCTTGTAGGGGAGAGAATGAGATACGGAGAATGCGATGGAGATCGGACTTTGGCAACAAGTGGTCAGAAGGGCGGTTCATCTCTTCAATTTATACAATTATCAAGTCCTGGATTCCTCACAGCAAATTCTGCCATCCCAGTCTCTGTCATCTCTCGGCTTCAATCATGAGTGGCTTGATGGCCAGATGAGGCACCCGCATGAATCAAGATTCGATTGCGCATGTGCCGACTGGTAAGAGGGCTCGATCGGATCCATCATATTCTGCGATCGAGAACTGTTCCTGTTCAGGGATGATGTGGCAGCACGAGCATGACTGATACTACTGGACCATACAAGCTGAATGAGAGAAGAGAGATAATAGACCACACATGCATGTTGCTCTCGGACCTGACAGCGGGCACGATGACCGGGGCCCCTTGAGATTGCGCCCAGATGAATTGTGGTATCGGCTTCTGGACTGCTACACCTAGGTGTGTGCATGTAGGACTTCCCGCTACAGGGTGAAACATCGTGCAGGTTTGACTATCAACGTACGATGCAATGCAGCCCGAAATGAGATTGGGAACTCGTCATAACGGATCGGAGAGGCAACTGAGACTAGGAATTGTAACTGGACGTTTTGTCTAGTCCCGGTAGTATGGTGCCAGGATCTAGATAAAGGTTTAGGGGCATGCATATGCAGTCATACAGCCAACCTCCCCAACACGGTACCTGCAAAGAAATGACTCGACTACAGTTCTAAGGCAGATCGTTATTACTTCCGAACCCCTTGACCAGCTGTTTACTCCCCAGAGAGCTGAAACGCCACAATTGTGTTCGAGACTCGCTCGTCGCCATCGACTTTGTGGGAAGTCACTTCAGTCAATGATGAGCTTACAGATCAACAATAGTACGATCATAGTGTAGATGAGTCTCAGTGATTGTATAAATGATTTAATTGCCTGCCTTGAACTTCGGACACTGATTTATTGAGAAGTTGAATGTGATAACTGATTGACCTCACACATAACACAAAAATCACCCCGCAAGTCGACGTTGAACACGTTTGTGGCAGCTAGACTAAGCCGTTGTGCTAGTTTCGGAATTGAAAATATTATCGATCGCGCACTCTCGTGAAAGAATGATAAGTGACAAGAGACAAAAGCGACGTAAGGTCTTCCGTAGCTAGGTTGTATCACATCTCAATTGTGCAGTGCAGCCTCAAAGAATGATTCGCTGGCTCCCCTGTCTGAGATCAGATCATATTGAGGACACGGACGCAACCTGCATATAATATGCCTGTGCACTGCCAGGTGCAGTTGTTCTCGCCATTTCGCAGCTACTGTAATTGCCGGATCTCGTCATGCATCTGGCCGTATGAGGCTATGTCCGATCTGCCTTGTGGAGGCATGTTGTATTCGGTTGTAGAGGTCTGATATACATAGTAACTGTAATCTCTCAATTTGCTGTGGCTTGTCTTGAAGCCAATGATCGACGGGCTCGGTTGTTCATCCGCTTAATCCTCCGCCCGGCATGTATGTCGAGTGCTTTCTTTTTATGACAGCTAATCTGTTAACTGGAATCTGTCATATCTACCTGTTCGAAACGTGCCTCTATCATTTTCTGTTGCGAACAGCGGCTCGAGCGTTTTTGAAGATCATGTAATCGGTTGCCTTACGTGCTTACTGATTCAACAACAACAGGTACGTCTCCATAGAGTAGCAAAAATCTGTCCCTTATGAAGGTACCTTGTGCAAGAACTCTCAACCAGAAACCCTAATGTGGTGTAGTGGTCAAGCATTCCCAGGTCTCACACGGTAACGGCCACTGCGCAGAACCGTGCCCGAAAGGGGTTGGGAGACAGGTTCGATTCCTGGCATTAGGATCTCTTTTTGACTCTATTCCTTGATATTCTGTCTGGTTCTTTGGCTGGCCTTAAGAGTGTGCGTGGTAGCCTTCAATAAGCAAAACCTTGTCACTAAGTAGGTTACAACAGCAAAGGTTAAGGAGCCACAGTACAAGAAAGACAAGGATGTAAAATAACAGCACTAACTCACAATATATTCAAATAAGACTGATTACGTCAAGTCTAAAGTGCTATAAAGCTATTTGGCATATGTTCCTCGACCGAGGATTATAGCGCTTTGCATATGGTACAAAGAGTGTCGATTGTCATTGGACGGTTCTTCAGCCTGGCAATAAAGCTGTAACCCCTGGGAACATGTATGGGGTCTCACAGCCAAAACATACACAAGTGTAGTACGCGTGAGAAATCCGGATTGCATTCAGAAGCAAACCATGATGGTCCACGTTGAATGTCCGTGTAAGTCGAGCAAGTCCCACTTTTCCCGGCCGCCGGCCAGCGGGCCACCGCCGGGCGAAGGCTACTGTCTCCACCCACTAAACCCCTCCCCCACGTCAGTATTTGGAGCTTCAAGCTGATAAGGGCAGCCTCTATATTCTTATCTCAGGCTTCCCCTCCCTATTAATTCTAGCAACAAAACTTTCCTCAAGCTAGGTTCACTCAAAAGCTGTTCGTCATGTCGCACTCTCACGACGGTCACTCTCACTCCCACGATGGAGGCTTCAATGCTGTTGAGCATGGCCACTCCCATGAGATCCTCGATGGCCCTGGAAGCTTCCTGGGCCGAGAGATGCCCATTGTAGAAGGACGGGAATGGTCCGAGAGAGCTTTCACTATTGGCATTGGAGGGTGAGGCTCTAACTCAATCGTAATGGCAAAGCTAACTTCATTAGTCCCGTCGGTTCCGGAAAGACTGCCCTCATGCTCGCCCTCTCCCTTGCTCTCCGAAAGGAATACTCCCTTGCTGCCGTGACGAACGACATCTTCACCCGCGAAGACGCAGAGTTCCTCACCCGAAACAAAGCCCTCCCACCTCCTCGCATCCGTGCCATTGAGACCGGTGGCTGCCCGCATGCTGCAGTCCGTGAAGATATCTCCCAGAACCTCGCTGCATTGGAGGACCTGCATCGCGAGTTCGACACCGATATTCTCCTCATTGAATCAGGAGGCGACAACCTCGCTGCGAACTACAGTCGTGAACTTGCCGATTTCATCATCTACGTTATCGATGTCAGCGGTGGTGACAAGATTCCTCGAAAGGGTGGCCCTGGTATTACTCAGAGTGACCTTTTGGTCGTGAACAAGACCGATCTGGCTGAGATCGTCGGTGCAGACCTTGGTGTTATGGAGAGGGATGCTCGAAAAATCCGAGAAGGTGGACCAACGGTCTTTGCGCAGGTGAAGAAGGATGTTGGCGTCGATCACATTATCAGACTGATCAAGAGCGCATGGAAGGCCAGTGGTGCAGAGGAAGAGAGACGAAGCAAGGGAGGTCCCAGACCAACAGAGGGTCTGGAGCAGCTGGAGTAAGCATTCACATATATATCAAAAAGGACATTATTGGAAATAGTCATGTAAGAGGAAAGAAAAAAACGCCAACTTTTAATTCTAAAGGTATACTGGGTGTCATATCTATGCCTGGTCATCCATCATCATATCGCCGTCAGCTTGCACTGCCCTGGGCTCCATCTCCAGTAACGGTCCCTCCACAGGGGCAGCATTTCGTGGCCACACTCGCTTGTAAAGGCTGACACCGATGGAGTCTTGAGGGTTGATGCGTCCATCGAATGTCGCCTTGAAGTAACCATGGGTACCGAGAGGCTCCTTGACGAAACCACTGCGGCCACGCTTGGTCCATAGAGGCAGAGCCTTGAACCACTCGACATCCTCTCGGTTGAAGAACATGTATCGGATAGTGACGATCTTCTTGTGAATGTGGTAAGGATGACCAGTGAGAATAATGCGCTTGGCGATGACGCGAGATGTGGATGGTGGTAGAGCGGTTCCTGTACCGATGAGTGAAAGACCAATGTGAGGGCCATCCTCGTTCTCGTCCTTCTCAACTTCCTCAGCTGTGGTACGCTTGAAGAACAGAACAGGCACAGCACCCCATGTTAGGGGACCCATGAAGGTCGCAATAGCTGATTGACCGGGGTGGAGGAACCGGCAGTACTTGTGAACATCGTTTGGTGTTTGTCCAGGCTGGGAGAAGAGAGGCTTGATAACCATTCGGCGAGGTCCACACTGGACAATGAGTTCCTCCTTAGCCTTGACAGACTTGGTGAAGTCGGAGCTGAGATTGAAGAGGTAGTTGACAGCCGTCTTCTTATTCTCATGTCGTAGAAGAGAAAAGAGAGTGAGGGGCTTCTTGGGGTTGTAGGTCTTCTCCTGAATAGGGGAGATGCCCTTGACGTAGATGTGAACACGGGTACCAGGCTCAACACCACCGACCAGAGCCTCTCTTGTTGCTTGAGATTTTGAGGATTGATAGTTTGGAACTTGAAGGAGGCGTCGCCACTCCTCAGGTTCATGTGCACGATCCTCATCCTCCTGCCAGGTACTGGTTCGCAGACTCTTCAGACCACGATATCTGGCTAGACGCTCTCGGGCCAAGACATGAGGGTGCAACTCAATCTCATCGGGAAACTCCATATCGTCCTCGACCTCGTTTCGCTTTCCAGCGCGATATTGTTCAAGTTGCTTAGCATCCTCCTCCTCATCTGGCTCAATCATCATCTCCGATTGGGGATATTCTGAGGGAGCGCCCTCAGTGCCGGGTGCAGGGGCATAACCCTCAAGGCCGTCTTCAGGGCGGGCCTCCTCCTCGCCGGCCTCGTCTTTCATCTCAAAGTCCTCCATATCGGACTCTGAGTCAGAGACATCCTCCAGATACCAAGCTGACTGGTAGTTGGATGTACCTTTGGGGACCTTCTTCTTGATCTTTCTTGCCTCGGCCTCCTCATCTGAGAAGTAGTGGTGATCATCCAGAAGGACACCCTTCTTCTCAGTGGCATCAGTTGTCATAGCGTCATCAGCGTCGTCCATCATGACCTCCTCAGGAGCCAGCTCCACCAAGTCATCACGATCCTCAGAAGGCTCCTCTAGAAGCTTGCCAGCCTCTTCGGGGTCAACGGTCATCTCCTCTCCCTTCTTCTTGATTTGCTTGGGCAGAGGAGCAGCCTCGATCTTCTCAATCTGGAAAGTTCCCCAGTCACCAACCTGAATAAGACGGTCGGCCTTGAGGCCCTTGCCTCGGACAACACCAGTGATAACTGTTGAATCGGACTCGGAGTAGGCGAACTTGATATCCTCCGCAAGCATCCAACTCCTCTCGTCTCTCCACCGGATGCCCTTTGGTGTTGTGCTGCACAGTGATCGCATGAGGTTGGCACAATCTTGTCGGTTCTCGATGCTGTAAAGCTTCTCTTGCTCAGGGTGGAAATGTGTGATGAAAGACTTGAGGGAGACTAGAACACTTTGTCGCTGCTTCGCGGGCTCAACCTTGTCGAGACCTTCAACGATAGTAAAGAGGGTGGACATGCCCTGACTCTCAACACTTCGCAGGATCAACTCTCCGAGTTCATCGACCTCAACGTTGGCTGACAAAACGACAATGACGAAATCGGCAACACGGGCAGCATCGAGACAGGCGTTCAGGTCTCGCTCGATAGGGATGTATTGTAACTTTTGCTTGAATCGGTCGACTGTGACTCGGTAGTTGCCGCTCTCGGTCTTGTCCTCGATATCGACACTGCTGTTAAGCTGCTTGATCGCAGCGTTGAGGTCGGTTCCAGCGCAAAGGGGGATGACGGCAACATGTCGAGGAGCGCCATCCTTTCCAGCGAAAATAGAGGTTTCCTTAACATGTTCCTTGTGCTTGTTCAATCGGGCCTGCTTGGCCTGGTTTCGTCGGTCGAATTTAGACATGACTTGTTGATGAGGAGTCTTTCTGTTGCCCTTTTCGTCGGCAACTCGGCCTGTGTTTGTGTCAGAATTGGAGAAATAACAAAATTTCGGGAGAGTCTTACCCTTTGCGCGGTCCCTCAACTCATGCTTAGAAGCAGCCCGTGACTTGAAGGCCTTGTGTGTTACCTTTGTGGTTGGCCTATGCGAATGAGCCACAGCGACGGGCATTTTGCTCTCGCCACCGGCTTTGAATCGAAATGGTAACGAAGCCAGATTGAGGGACAGAAGTACCGAATTGAGATTTCTGTACAAATTGTAGGCAAAATGATGGCAATATCGTCGATATTCTTAGGCGGTGATGGCGGGGTTAAATCCAAAATAATTTTTGTGCCTATCGATAGTGGCGTATTAGTGGATGACATAAAGAACCCTGGTTGTTAGATGGGTGCTGGGTCTCCGAGGCGTAGACTCTTTGATGATTGATCTAATTATTATGTATATCAAAACCAAAGAGATACTTTGTACTATAATATGAAGTTATTTAAGTTTAACAATCTTTTATGTAGATAACATCTCGAGTCAACGAGCATACTTTTGTATCCATTGAACCAAGTACTCGGAGGACCGTTTATTCTGTCAACAAAGAGTGGAGCATCGCATCCAATCGACTCAGCACGATAAGCGGTGAATTTTTTTGTCGATAAGGAAAGTTGTATGCTAATCCATCTGCCATCCAATTCAAAGTTGCCCTTCTTCCACTTGAGCGCGTTGACAATACGAGAATATGGAGGTCGACACAGTTGATGCGCCCTCTTCAAAGGTGCGCGACAATGGCGCACTCGCCGTTCAAGGCGCCAGAACAGAACTCGTTCCTCGTCAGGAGCGAGAACGTGCTCGTCGAATCCGAGAAGCAAACAAAGCCTACGGTCGAGGGAAGAAGGTCAACATCAAGGCCATCAAGGACAAGAAGCTTCGAAGCAACATGAAGCGCCTTGAGGGAAAGTACCAGGATGCTGCGCTGAAAGCCAAAGACGCCGAGATTTTGCTCGAGAACACATCTGGCTTTCTCGAAGCTGAGGACGAGCTCGAACGAACATACAAAGTCCGACAAGACGATATTACTTCGGATATTGCTGTGGGGACTGCGCAAAAGCGATTCGAGCTCAAGTTGGACGATCTGGGACCATATCACTTCGACTACTCGAGGAATGGGCGGGACCTGTTGCTCGGTGGTCGAAAGGGTCATGTTGCGACGATGGACTGGCGAGAGGGTAAGCTTGGTTGCGAATTGCAACTGGGTGAGACCGTGAGGGACATCAAGTGGCTACACAATAACCAGTACTTTGCTGTTGCGCAAAAGAAGTACGTTTATATCTACGATCACAATGGCGTGGAACTGCACACTTTGAGGAAACACCAGGAGGTGTCTCATATGGAGTTTCTGCCATATCACTACCTATTAGCAACAATCGTGAGTTTCACCTTTCCTACTTACTACATACACAACTAACAGTGTCAGGGCTCTGTCGGTTTCCTCAAATATCAAGACACATCAACAGGACAACTAGTCGCCGAAATTCCTACCCGATTAGGCCAACCATGCTCCCTCAAGCAGAACCCCTGGAACGCCATTCTACATGTCGGTCACCAAAACGGAACAGTTACATTATGGTCGCCCAACACTCAGGATCCTCTTGTTAAATTGTTAGCGCATCGGGGACCCGTACGAGACTTGGCCATTGACCGTGAAGGTCGATACATGGTGTCAGCAGGCCAGGATCAGAAGATGGCAGTCTGGGATCTGAGAATGTTCCGAGAGGTCAACAACTACTTCACACGCCAGCCTGCTTCTTCGCTGGCTATTTCAGATACTGGCTTGACAGCTGTTGGATGGGGCACTCAGACAACAATCTGGAAGGGTCTTTTTGACAAGAATGCCCCTGTTCAAGAAAAGGTCCAAAGTCCCTATATGGCCTGGGGTGGTGAGGGCAAGCGCATTGAGCGCGTGCGCTGGTGCCCCTTCGAAGATGTTCTCGGCCTTGGTCACGATTCAGGCTTTTCTTCCATCATCGTTCCTGGCGCTGGTGAAGCCAACTACGACGCCCTGGAAGTGAACCCCTTCGAGACCGCCAAGCAACGACAAGAATCCGAAGTCAAGGGTCTGCTGAACAAGCTTCAACCCGACATGATCGCCCTCGACCCCAACTACATCGGAAACTTGGATCTACGATCCGATAAGCAGCGCCGCGCAGAGAAGGATCTAGACACACCAGCCACAGATATCGCAGAGGAGATCCGCAAGCGAGCAAGAGGCAAGAACGGCGCGCTCAAGAAGTATCTGCGCAAGCAGCGAAAGAAGAACATTATCGACGACAAGAGATTGCAAGTGGACGAGATCTGGAAGGAGCAGCAGGCCAAGAAGGACAAGAAGCAGATCGAGGCAGAAGCGGATCTGGGACCGGCATTGGCGAGATTTGCGAAAAAGGAGTAATAGACTCGGACGTGAAAATGCGAATAATACCCTTAAGCACGGAAAATATGCTTCTTCTGAGTGAAAAATGCGGGGTTGTCTATCAATTTCCCATGTGAATGTCTATAGTGAAGTACTTTTACATATCCGATCCAATTCGTAATTCCGTGTGTATCTTCGTATATCCCCAAAATCCTTTCTATTCTTTGCGAGTCTTTCACCATTTATAGCAACTTCAGGCCGCCAGTGACCTGGTCAACAAGGCTTCGAGGCGCAGGTCCGATGCCCAGCACCGTCATGCTGCCAGCCTCAATCTGTGTCCGGCCAGCGTCTTGGATAACCTCAGCTGTGATACCGAGAGACCGGGCCTTGCGTCGAAGCTCGAGCATTTCGTCCTGGCTCTTGACTTGCACGGCGATCTTGGCCTGGCCGAGACGTTCCCAGCGCTTGAGGATCTTGGACAGGGGAGAGTCGGCGGGGGCGCGGGATAGAGTCTTGTAGCATGCGAGGGTAGCGTGGGAGCATTGAGCAGCGATTTTGCCTACGACGCATCCTGTTAGCACTCTACATAAATGGTTTCAATTGTAAGCGTGGTGACGTACCCTTTGTCATGCCCAGATCTGTTCGCACAACAAGAATAAGCTTGCACTCCTCTCCATTGTCCTTAATAACGGGCTCCTTCTCCTTCTCAGCATTCTTCAAACCCTGCCTCTTATCGGCATCAGCGCCATTAGCCCAATTGGGCGCATGGTCGAGGACAGTGTCATCCTCATCTATATCGCTCTCGTCACTCTCGACAGGATCGTGTATGTTGCGCCGACGCTCCTCGAACAGAGAGGGTGGGATGAGGTAGCCACGGATAGTATAGATACCGAAAGCGTAACCGGTGAGGAGAGCCACGACGGCCGTGGAGATTATTACTCCTGTTTGCTCGCCTGGGTTCATCGCCATGGTTGGGGATGAGGAGGAGGATTTGAGATTGTGATGCTGTTTTTGGTGGTTTTGGTGATGGACCCAAGTGCTCTAGGCTAACGTTGGTTACATCACGTGGGGCAGCAGCGAGTTATCGATGAAAACCGATTTCATGGGCGTTTCAAACCCCGGCCAAGATCATATTTTCACATTTATCCATTGCCTGACTTTCTTATGTATCGTTTCAATTTTCAAATCATTCGTTAGATCGATAATGGCCATGATACAATGCTCCCAGTTCAGCCGTCTTTGACTCTGCCTTAGTAGCAGTTAACCCTGAGCAAGCAACTATCTGCGTCCCGTCTTGTTATACACTATTCACATGAGACTCGCTTCGTTACGATTCAAACCGCTCAAAATGACATATTATTTCTGAAATCTCTCACATTACCAATACACCTCGTTGGATGTATCCGGACTCATCCACCAAGGGGTGACATCCAAACATCTTGGAAAAGTCGTTCAGACAGGCACTTCGGGCCTCCATATGACCTTTCTTCATACTGATTCCAACTTTAGGAACAAAGTTGACATATTTCTCATGTCCGTTGATGAGCAGAGGTCCTTCTCCCGTGAGTAGTCCATGGACGTAGTTCATGGCAAGATCCTCGCAGTTGAAGCCCTCGTCAACATACTCTCTGATCTGTGTCATGATCGTGTCGTTAGATGAGTAATAGTCTAGGAACGACACATGTGAGAAAGCAAGGTTGGTCAGCACCATGTTGTACTCGTCCTCTCCCCATCTGCTGGAGCAGAACGTGTACTTGTGGTATCCAAAAGTATCGACGGGCGTGCATCGAGCGAGAGCACCGACCATTCGATTCCTGCCAAACTTGCGCCATGTCTGAAAGACGAACTCAAGATCGTTCGGGTGATAATAGACATCATCGTCTGAGAGCAGGATCGCTTGTGTCTTGTAGTCGGGATCGGGCCAGAGCTTTTCGTTTAGACTGTTGCGCTTCGACTTTCGGAATCGGACGGGAACTCCGTGTTTTGAAACGTAGTCGTCCGGAGGATAATTTTCGAGGTCGTTCCAGACGACCACTATTTCGAGAAGTGAGGGGACTTCCTCGCTCAGGATGATATTGAGCGTTTCTTGGAGTTCCTTCGGTCGACGATACGTTTGCATAGCAATTCTGGAGCACGGTCAATGTTAGCATTCTGCCCGTGAGACTGGAAAGAGATTCAGAAACGTACGTAAACTTATCGTCCCTCAGATTCTCGTACTTCTTTTGCGAAGCCTCCCATATATCTCTTGTTCCATTGATCCCCTTGCTCTGACATGTAGGATATCTCGAGATATGGCTGACAAGTTTTGGTATAAAGAAACCCGCATTCGTCAACTTTGCCAAAACAATAATGAACGTTAGAGCAAAAAACACAGCAGATGTAATAGTCGCCGCTCTTCGAAATGCTCTCGATTTTACCACCTTTGGCGTACGAAGCTTCACCCACTCAATCTTGTCTGCCACCCTATTCCTCAGGGGCAAAGTCTTCTCCATGAAGGAGGAGTTTGAAGGCTTCAACATTATTGCTTGTGGAAGCAGCCGGGAATGCTGTCCCATGATTGATACCTTTGGGTAGTGCTATATAAAGGGGAAAGTTGCCTTCAAGGGAGAGCACACGGGAGAGGCGTCTGGTATGTGTCGGCTGCGAATTATTGGGCAAGATAACCAAATCGGTTTGTTGGAATCTTGGTATATGACTCGGAATCGAATTATAAGTGCATGATGGCGGACTTGGCACGCTTGGGGAGAATGCGAGCTGAGATTAGAGGCGAGAAGGGGGAAGAAGCAAACATGAGCAGAGGGGACTTGGACAGACAACGGATCGATATCATGAAGAACAGAAGCAAAATGGACATTTCGTTGTTGGCATCGACTTACACAAATACATCCTCCCTTGCCTCAAACTTCCCCCCTTTGATGGCGGACAAAAATCAAGTCTAAATGTAAGCCTAAGTCTAATTGTAATAAATTATAGTGTAGCTCTTGGCAATATCCCGCAAGGGAATGCAGACGCTACCAATGATAGTAAAGTGTTGTCGCACGTAGAGACATGTTTATTTAATCGCCGTCCGTTCATGTTCTCTCAGCAAATCGGCTGACCCAATGCTACGTCTTACGGCTGTGGTTCGTCTCTTGCAACATCTTCCGCTAGACTCGACGGGGAAAGACAATGGCGATCTTAGATTGTGATTGTGCGAGGCTATCGCAACAACCATCGCGTGACTGTTTTACTCCTGATCTAAAATATCAGGAGGTTTGGTTTTAGTCTATTTTACTTCGAGGACGATAAATTCAATAGTTTACGTTTTGAGAATGATGCCAAGTCCGTTGAACCTTGTCTCGTAGATCAAAGTCCGATAACAACCCCTGTATTTCCATCGTTAGCGGCTGAGCGCCACTATCAAACCCTCCCCTGCATATGCGTGCGTGCGTGCGTGCCTTGTGATCCTCCCGCACTTTGCCGACGTCAAACTCACGACCAGTCCAACATTACACAACATATGTCAACTGCTGATATCTTGGCGTCATGACCGTAAATAAGGCCCTCATCGTCGGCATCTCGGGGTGCTCCTCGAGTGGGAAAACAACTCTCGCACGGCTACTACGGGACATTTTCCCCAATACTTTCATTCTTCATGAGGATGACTTTTATAGACCTGAGAATGAGTACGATAAAAACTGATATTTTGACTTGAGCTATGTCTAACTTCTATAGGCTGCCCACCAAAAATGGTCTCTTAGATTGGGACTGTGCTGAGGCCCTCGACATCCCGGCCATGGCCAAGTCCCTCGCTTATATCCGCCAACATGCTGCCTTTCCTGTAAGTCCTACATCTTTGGTCAGGATGTTTATGTCTGACTTCATCTTCTTAGCCTACCCTTGATTCCAAAGAAGATCAAAACTCCGTGGGCAAGTGCCCCGTATCAGAATCCAGCATCGCCGCTCAACGAGCCAAAGTCGATGCCGCTCTAGACCCAGACCATCCCCTCCGCAAAAATCTCCGTCTATGTCTCCTCGATGGCTTTCTTCTCTACTCCCCTTCCATGGCTGCTATAAAGCCTAACTTGGACATCAAACTCTTCTTGCGCACAACGTATGAGAAGGCTAAGAAGAGAAGAGAAGCCAGAGACGGATATGTCACCCTGGAGGGCTTCTGGGCAGACCCTCCTGGTTATGTTGATAAGATCGTATGGCCTAACTATGTAGAGGAGCACGCTTGGATGTTTGAGGATGGCGATGTAGAGGGCAAGTTCAAGACGGATGTTTTGGATAAGGAGGGTATCAAGGTACAGAGTGATGTGAGTGCCGATGGAGATATTGAGAAGACATTTGAGTGGACAGTAGACACGATCTTGGAAGAACTTGGAAAGCAAGTATAGACGAGCTAGGGTATCTATCTAGGTATCTGCAAGCAATGTCTAGTCTTATCCTTCTTGATCTACCTTCTCCAAATGAGTTCCATAATCCTCTTGCCTCACAATTTCTTAAACTTCTTCTTTTCTGGATGATCAGCTATCTCGGGATCTTCTGAAACGTCAACTGGTCTCTTTTTACTTGGACGGTTGTTCAACATCTCATCGTCTGAGAACCCAATCAAATCCTCCTCCATGGAATGATAGCCTGAATCTACTTCCTTTGGACGGTCGACCGACATCTCGTCCTCCGAGAAATCGATCAAATCTTCCTCTATGGGTCTATGAGCTAAACCCACTTCCTTTGGGTGGGCGACCAAATGCTTCGGTTTCTCGTTCTTGGATGACTCAATCAACAACTTCGTCTTGCTCTCTCTCTTTGAAGGAACGACCGGATCCTTGTCCTCCGCATTGTTGGTTAAGGTGCCTTCCATTGGATGATCGGTGGACTCCTTGTCTGGTAAAGTATTGGCCGAGACCTTGTCCTGTTTCTGTGCAAGACCATCTCTCAGTGAGGCGCGTTGCTGATCCCCTTCCTACGAGGTGACCATGGCATCTTGTTGCTGATCGACTGCATTCATCTCTCCTGTCAAAAGTCGAATCGCCTTCTCCGCAGCTTTGGCCATGGCTTCAACTTTGTTGAGAGAACCTTCGACTTCTGCTACCAAACGCTCTCCAATTGTGAGTTCACAACTCCATTGAGGCTCAGGCTCTTTGATCTCGGTTGTGGTGTATTTCATTTTCGTTGCAAGAGCGAATTTGGAGAGTTGCTCTTTGGGATGCTGAACGTGTATGTCGTTCTTCATAACAAACTCCAGATATTCCATCACCTGAAATCTTTCAAGAACACGCGTGCATTCTTCAATCAACCCAGAGTCGACCCAGACGGCACCGAGAATAGCTTCAAACATATCCGAATAAAACTTGGGGGGCTGAAGACGTGCGAGGAGTACCCAAGGGTATGGGCCGTCACCGCTGGGTTCGTGTCCATCACCCCACAAAGCCGTGACAAGCTGCTGTCGCATGGACTCGAATCTCTCTCCCGTTTTTACCATGGCATTGGCCATTTCGGAAGAATTAAACCTCATGAACTTCCAAAGTGGAAGTGCAGTAGTTTTGGCTATAAGCTGACCTTCCCGGTTCACTTCCAAATCTTCTCGTTGGACAGAGTTGACTAGATTCACGAATGAAAGGAACTCCCCATTCACAATGGCCGTTTTGATCATATGAAGGCGACCAGTGGGAATTGGTGGATCGTGCTGAAACATTTTGGTGACAACGATATAGTCCAGGACAGCATCCCCCAGAAACTCGAGCTGCTCGTAGGGTCTTTCCTGCATGGTTGTAGCATATGAAGCATGGGTAACTGCTTCTATCAGCAGAGACTTCTTCTTGAATGTATACTTGATCAGGTCTTCAAGGGGCTCAAGGATACTCGGAAGCTTAACGTCGCTAGGAGCTGCAGCAAAGAGAATGTCTCTGGCCACACCTTCGTGATGCCAGTTACACTTGTCGCCCAAAAAGACTGAAATGCATTTAAGGGCCTTGGTCATCCCTCCGTCTTGGTAAGAGGCTCCGATAAGTGCTTCTACAACATCGGCCAGGGTCTTCGACCCTCGCGTTGGCGCGGGTCGAGGGGGAAACTTTTCTTTGGGAATGTCATCAAGATAGAGTGGCCTCCATTTCAAGGCGGTGAAACTTTTGGAAAGAATGAACTTTGAGAGGCCTTTCTCAAGGCACACTCGTTGGAGACGTTCGTTGGATACGAGCCGATCTTTAAAATGGTTGAGAAGGCCTTCGGGCCAGGTCGGGTCTGTGACAGTCAGTGTATCGACCTCCATAACAAGGGGGGCTACTTACGTTCAGAATAAGCCTGAGTGACGGCGCAAAACTTCAAAATCGAATCGCCCAAAAGTTCAAGTCTCTGGTAGTCAACAGGCTCACAAGCACTAGGTGAGCTTATGGCCTCGAGCACCAACTGTAAATTCTCGATGCCAACTGGCTTCAGAAGCGTAGACGATAATTCAGAGGCAATAAGATGCACCTCTAGCTCATGTATGATGTGTGGAATGAACAGACCGCACTTGACGACTCGTCTTCCGACCTTATCAACACGGGCATGAGAAATAGGAAGCACATATTCGTACGGCTTAGTGCTTGACTTGGGCTGAGCATCTTTAAAACGATGAAGTAAATCGTTTCGGGTACCCCATCTTTCCAGAACCAGATACTCCTCATGCTCTTCTGCTTTCTCATATTCATAGAATGGGTGTTGCACATCGAGATAGTTGGGCTTTGAGGGTATCGTGCGGACATAGTGAAACGGCCTGTTTTCCTGATCCCGCACGAGAACTCTGTGCTTCTTGGCCTGTTCTTCCCCTGCTCCGCGGAAGGGATATGCAGCCATGGAATCCCGGGTGACGCGGGGGGCAGGGAAGATGGATGTACTCTCCAAGGTCATCTTGATGACATGCTCGCGATCTTCCACCGCCCAGCGGTGCTGAAAGTTCATAGCCAAGAGAGCCGAAGTTATATCCAGATCGTTTGAAGATACCTCATCGGGCACGTCGTCGACCGAACTCCACACAATGGACCACTTGGAGCCACTCCCAGGGTATAACGTAATATTTCGAGGTAGGTCAATCAGAGCAGGTAAAATGACGCCAACTAGACAAGGGCGGGAAAACTCGTCATCGGTGAACTCGAACAAGTAGAATTGCTTATCACAATCCGACTTCCAGCGTTGGGCGATCTGGATCCAGGGGTCGAATAGGGGCTCCGGTATCAAGTCGGTTTTTTCTTCCACCTTCTCCGACTTAGCATTGATAGGGGCCAGGTTATCTGTGACCAGCCCAGCTTCGTACAAAGCGACGTATGCCTGAAAAGCGGCATCTCTGATGGCATTCCGTTCAGACTTCCATCCGCAGGCACTTTTGAAGGTGCGAAGATTCAGCGGCAACCCTCCCGGCAAAGTGACCGTAGCTCTCAAGATCGGCCCACCGTATGGAGTATCTTCTTTGTGGAAGACGTATTCAGGGAGCTGGGTGATATAATCCGAGCGAAAAACAACCCGGCAGAAGCGATCCAAGTGTTGTCGAGCATTGTGGAGGTCGAGCCGTGCTCCTGTGCTCTTCACGATATAGTAGGCAGAATCAATATCCTCGGCCCATGCCTGTTTATTCAATCGATCCAACTCTCGTTGGTCATCTTCATAACGTTCCTTCATGCCTACCTCCAGGTCTTCCCAAGCGCGGGTGTCTGCACTTGAGCTCAGCAAGGCAATCATCTTGGACTCCGGCATACGAGCTCGTCCGCGACGCTGGATAAATGACTTGAGGGTAGCAATCTCGTCGAAGGACACAACTAGGTTGCATGCGGGAACATCAATGCCTTCTTCTAAGACACTGGTGGCCACCAGGAGATCGATAGCCCCTGATCTAAAATCCTCGAGTACTTTGTCAGAGTCAATGGGGTACTCATAGACCTTCTGTTTCTGGAGTCCGTAGCTCGAAGCCCCGACTATTGCACCGACTTTGAAACGGTCTCGGATAGGGGGGTAGTTGTTAAGAAGCTTGCAAAGCGTATGCGCTGCAGTTCGTTCCTTGACAAAAATGATTCCAACCACGTCGTTCTCGGCCTCAAGAAGCTCATGGATCAGTCGGCTAGTTTTGTGCGACACGGTTTGCTCGGTTGGTGGCGAGTTGTCAACGACACCGATGTTGATTCGGCGCAAGTGCCCTGCAAGATAGGTCCTGTCCTCGTTGGACCATGCATCGGTGAAAGTAATGTTCTCGTCGATTCTGCCAAGGAAGTTCTTGATCATCTGTGAAATGTAATGGTCTGCTGCCCAGGTGCCAAGTTCGGCAAGGATCTCTCTGCTCTTGTTCCAGAGGCCCTTGATTTGCTGTTGCGAGAAGGTGTCGTGCTTCATAATCAGGTTCATTAACTTTTCCCGCTTCTTTTTATCATCAGCGACAAGAGCCTTTAACTTAAGAACTTCAGGATCCTTTGCAATATCCATGTTCGAGTATTCTGATTGCAATTGCTGCATCAGTGGCGTACGGGGAGGGATCTTCGTGACATTGTAGAGTGAGCGAACGAGGTGAGGCTTGTTGATATGCTTTAGCAGTTGCTCTCGATGAATGGTCGGAGTAACACAGATAGCGTCCATCGTATTCTCTAGTTTCTCGATCTCCTTAAGATCTGACGAGATAATGGGACTGGCAGTCAAGCCAAGTATGGCTGGTACTGGCATACCCGCGTTCTTGTGTCGATGATAGAAGTTCATCATGACCATACGCCCAGGGTTATTCTTGACGCAATTATGGACTGCCACTGGTTAACAAGAGTGATTGTAAGGCGAACAGCCACTTGCCTTCATCAACTACTATTAAAGCGAGCATGTCCATTGTGACAAAGGCGTGGTCAAGGGCATCACGCAAGATGGAGAATGTAGATACGATGATGCGAGTGCCCTCGAGAATTTGGGGCCAAACCCCTGGCGACCATGTTTCGATGTTGAGCTGCCCCGTAAGCAGTCTCATGGACACCGATGGCATTTGTCCTTTGATGACATTATACTGTTGCTCGACGAGGCCAACGGTCTTACCCAAGAACCACACAATCTTTACATAGTTAGTCAGTGACCTGCCATCGGTTTGTTCGTTGATCCACGAACCTTGTCAGGTGAACATCTCTCGAGTTCCGCTTGAATGCGAAGAACGGCGCTGTAGTGTTCAGTCAACGTCTCACTCCCAGAACACTCTGCTATGAACATACACTTGGGTCTTTCCGCTTCCCGTATCCATCTGATAACTGTTAGACGATATGATTCGAAACAACGATGCCCGAAGGTACTTACCGCAACGACGACGTTCCTCCTCAGGCTCTGCTCTAGCATCTCTCGCTGGTAGGCACGAGGCTTGATGATGTCCGGGACTCGAGGTACGTCTTTGGACTTGTTTGAGGCCTTTTGCTTGCCATTCAGGGCCTTGTCTGTGGGAAGAATGGTGACTGTTTCTTTGACCTCGATCATTGGTGATGGTGTCGAGGCGGTAGCAGGACTCTCCGACCGCGAGGAGTCTGCACTCCCGCTGTTGGGAGAATGCTCTTCATCGACTTCCATCATTTTATTATCATGGGGGAGTACTGAATAGCAATTTTGAAGTCTTGGGCGAGCCAAGTGTTGGGGTATTCTGGTGCACTTTGGTGAAGCTGTCTTCACGTAGGAGAGTGACTGGTGGAAAGCTAAAGAACGGAACAAGGTTTGCGGGTAGTGCTTTGCTTTCAGCAGCATAAGAAGGGAAAAGGAAAAAAAAGGTCTATCAAAGAAAGAGAAGTATAATGAAGAGAGATGGTGGGAGGCCCACCGAGAATTGTTGGTGTAGGAAGCACTGAATCACACTCGGGAGTGTGGAGGGAGGGACTGACTGCGCAGATTAGCAATTGTGCATCTGCCACTGCCGACCTGAATCAGGAGATAACAACCTCACCGTCACTCCGAAATCACTGCTAGAAAGTCAAGTAGGATAACGGTTTTTATTTTTCTACCTCATAAATTACTTCTCCTTGTATTTTATGTGCACTTCCTTAATTAGACTGCTAGCAATTGGGTGTTCTAGAACTGGAGTGCTCTATAGTTTGCCAATGCAGGGGTAAGCTTAGCACTGTTCATCCTCTACCACGCTGGACAGGCACCAAGAACACAATGTAATTGCAAGAGAGCCATGAAAAGTAGGAAACCTTCTTCTATTCAACCTTCTTTCCAGGCTTATGACAATTAGTACTACTTTCACTGCGTTTTCTACCCATTTTAGTCTAAGCTAACCTCCCAATGATGAAGTGACGATATTCATCTGGAGTGGCCACAGGCTTTCATCGCAACTTAACCCTCAATCTACCACTGCCAAACGAGAGACGCCCTTTTACGAACCATCAATATCTCAACTTGCTTTACCACTCCTTACATATACGGATGTCACAGATAATCATGGACCTTCCAGTACGAACCCCTACCTCAGATCAAACCATGGAGCTATATGCAACCGGCTTCAATGCGTGGAACCAGCTCACATTCGACCCTTCCCCAGCCAACGAAGAGCCTGACGATGTATTCACTTTCACAAAAGTATTGGCAGCCAAGTCTATTGGACGAATTGCTTCCGAACTGAGCTATACTGTGGGTAGGTATTTCGTTCTACTATAGCATGGGCGTGGACTACTTTCTAACACTTTGAAGCTCAACAAGATACAACTTGGGTCATCGCTGGATCATCCCCTGGCCAGCTTCTTCACCGTGAGGGTAGGCAAGGACTTCTATTCGACTCTCCAAGTGCTATTTCAGGGGATGGTAAGGTCTTGGCTGCTCAGGACTCGGACTGTTCACCCTCAAATCACGCCGCTGTTCAATATTTGTCTTTGGCAGCATGGAAAGCCAACAAGAGTACCGATTCTTGGCCTTGCAAGGCTGCTATCCGCCATATAACAGCTTACGACGCTGGCTTCATTATTCTTCTCGAGGATGGGACCATCCTAAGCTGTGGTGACCCACGATTCCGAGACTGCCTCGGCCGTGAAGTGGACGAGTCCTCGTCAGTACACATGAGCAATTGTGGAAAGACCATACTGATCGCATTGTTAGCCCTGCAAACGAACCTGGAGTAATACAAGATCTGAATGATCTCGGCGAGCCCATCAAGAAGATTGCAGCAGCGGGATACACAGCTGCAGCTTTGACAGAGAGTGGCGGATTGTATCTCTGGGGCATGGCAGCCCCTGGCTCACACAGCCGGCACAACGTATTTCAAGATATCACCGAGTTACCGAACTACTTCGAAGTTGATGGAGACAAAGACGTGCAGGATATCGGACTTGGAGAATCACATGCCATTGCTCTTACGACTGATGGCTGCATCTACATAATAGGGAGTAACAGCAATGGCCAAATTGGTCTTGGGAAAGATGTTCAAGATCCAATTTCATCATGGAAAAAGATGGATTTCACGCCCCCTGAGGGCTGGGCAATTGTTGCCGTTGAGGCTGGCCCTAGATCATCATTCATAGTCACAGAAAAGGTAAAGCAATCTCAAAGCTCATAATAAGCTGCTCTTCTATCAGAACCAGCTCTAGTGAGCCCAATGACCCTCTATTGTACAATGCTTCTCGTTGTGGTCATTTGCATAAGGGCAATCATAGACTCGTCAGGTAATCCTCAATCTCTTGAGGGGTAAGCTTTCTGAAACGGGGTCCAACAGCCCCATCAACACCCTCAAGACCCAGAAGATGGTCTGCGGGAGCACCAACAATACCTGCAACATGTTAGTAAGGCTGTCATTCTCGGCTCTTTCCGAAAACTTACCAATTTCGATGCTGTCACCGTTCATCTCACCCTCGATGTTGTCCTTCAGGGTCAACAGCGCGATGTGGATAGCATCCTCAAGCTCGAGCTCCTCCGAGTATCGCTTTTCCAAGAATGTCTTGGCCTTTGTCGCACTCTTACCGATGGCTGTAGCCTTCCATGGATAGTAACTGCCAGAAGGATCGACCTGGTACAGCATGGGACCGCCTTTGTGAATACCACCAGTCTTTCGGTTGACCTTCTTCTCCTCACTCTCCTCGGTGGTCTTGCTCTCCTCCTCAGGCTCAATGCCCTCGTCCCACCCAGCAACCAACAGACTCACACCATAAGGTCGAACACCGGCGGATTGCGTGGCCTCCTGCATCACTCGGGCGACATCCTGCACCAATATTCTGGTAGGGGGGTACTCGTTGTAGATGCGCTTGTAGCCGCTATGCGAAACCTTGCGTGCTCGGTCCACCAATACTCGATAATCAGGGCCCATGCCAGAGTACACCATGCCGATGTTGGGGGTGATGTCGCTGATCTTGGAGAGGGAGCTCTGGTCGGCCAGAGGGGATGATGACTTCTTCTCGGTGGCAAGAACGATGCCGTTGGTGGCTTGTTCAGGTCAGTAGGAGCTCGTTCGAGATGCTGTAGAGAGCGCGAACCTTTGATGCCAAGGGCAGTGATACCCTGGTTTACAGCATTGAGGGCATACTCTATTTCGTCAAGTTAGTTCCAAAACTTGGTTTGGCCATGAAACTCCAATACGCAAAGCATATCGGAGATACACCAGCAATTACGTACCAATCTGCACCAGCTTTCCACTATAACTTTGTCAGTGATGATGCTCGCATATCAACAGTGTCGTCACCGAAACATACCTGGGGGAGAAGGTTGTGAGAGAGAAGGAGTATCGGTCCGCCATCGCTAAGTTCCTGCTTCGATGGGATCGTTACGAAAGAAGTGAGTGTTGAATTATGGGCGTTTTTGAATTCGTGGGGTTGGCGAGGAGATATCAAGCAAGGCTGCAACTGGAGCTCTGGTGTTTGGCCAAAGCAGCTGTAGCCTCTAGGCAGGCCCAGCTGCGCGTCGAGCTCAAACGCTGGGAGCTCTGAATGCGGGGCAACAGATTATCCGATCACCGGTCAACGGAGTCAAGTTGCCAGATCTTAAACTTCATATCGTGCCATTCGTAAAAGCTTCTTATTAGACTTTCAGTCGAGGAAATATTTATATACAAGCAATTTTCTACATTCTACTCAAACTCCCAGGGTTCTTCCATCAGTTCCCTTGATCCATCCTGCAACCAAGATTAGATTCTCATCTCGATATTCTCGGGATCATCCTTTTCCCGGACCGCGCCAAGTTCCAGAGACTCCACACACAAAGCAGCTTTCTTCGTGCGAGCTTGGTATCGGCTATTTCGGCTTCCTTCCTCCATCTTCTCTCACAAGAAAAAGAGGCTGAGCTGGCCTCTCCATATCTGGGGTGACTTACCTCCTCGTTACAATCTTGGCGGGCAGTCAGGTGTTTCCCCCGCTCTCCTACTGCTCTTCTTGACATTTGAGCTTTGCAAAAACATGTAGGTTGCGCCTGAAACGCCTCCACGGCCCTCGACTTTAGCACGTTTCTACTGTGATTCTATCACCTACTGCCGTTGCCCTTACCTCTCTTTACTTCCACAGGTTCCCGTAATTCATCATGGAGACGCGCCCTACTTGGGATTGGTCCTCGGTTGGGGATGGTTCTGCTCGACAGTCTGAACCACAGCCACGTGCAGCGACACCAGAGCCTACAACGCGATGGGCATCTGTTCCAAAGCCCGATACTACCTCTAACCAGGAGTCTCGAAGCGCGCCGAGGCAGAGGCGTTACGGCCCGCGCACATGTCGTATATGTCTCGACACTGAAGAGCCCAGATTTCCTGAACAGTCAACAACGTTTGGCATTCCCACAGGTTCATCTCGACCTACATACGTCTCCGACGATCCCGAACTGGGAAGGTTGCTATCACCATGCAAGTGTAAGGGTTCGCAGAAATATGTTCATGAAGGATGTCTCAACGCCTGGAGACTCGCAAACCCCATAGAAGCAAGGAACTACTGGCAGTGCCCGACTTGCAAGTTTACGTATCGTATCTCTCGACTCCACTGGGGCTCCGTTTTGAGCAGCAAGTGGGCGCAGGTTGCTTTGACCGTCTGGTTCTGTATACTGAGCGTTTTTGTCCTCGGATTTATTGCAGATCCCCTCTTTGATCTTTGGTCCGACCCAATTGGAACAATCGGCGAAACTGTCACAAGCGTGGTCACAGATATCGAGGCCTTGAGACAACCTCCACCACAGTTACCAACTTCTTGGTTCGAGCACTTCGTCAAGGGCTTCTTCTCCCTGGGAATTGTCGGGCTGTTTAAGACGATGCTTACTGTGTCTCCATTTAGTTGGTGGCAGATCCGAAGCAGCGGCGTGGCAGGTGGTGGTGGAAGGAGAGGAGGCACTGGCCGAAACCGTGTCGAGAACATCAACCTCATTTTTGTACTCATTGGCGCATTCACGTTCCTTGTGGGCATCTGGAAATTTGTTCAGAAGCTGAGTGCTCGCGTGCTCAAGAATGTGAGCGACAGGGTTGTTGACGTCGGTGAAGACGATGACGAAGATGAAGATGTCGGCGATGGACCGAATCAAGGAAGTAAGAAAGATCAATGAAGCTAAGAAGCTTTTGTTTTCGAGCTTTTTTTTTGTTCCCACGGCCCCGATACTCTACATCGTGTATGTATCTGCACACTCTTAAGTTGCCTAGATCTTGCTCTTCCCTGTCAAGTCAACTAGTCTGTGTGCAAAGATTTACGCTCTGCTGCGCCTTGGGCGAGAACCGTTTTGGCTCTTTGCTCGCTGGTCAGCATGAGATTATCGACCTTCATCCACGCATCGTGATGCTTTCGGGCGTTCGTAACGGTGTGAGGCATCTGCTGGGTACACTACCCTCGTACAGAAGCAGTGAGCAGATTGTCGGATGTTGGTTGATACATACCTGTATTATTATATATCATGAATAAACGAGACCTCTGCTGTGGTCTTTATAATCAATTGTTACCTCTTTCATCACCATGCGAAGTGTTCTCTTGTCAGTGTCAATTCCGCTTTCCCCTACTCATAGAACACATGTATCACTTCCAACATCTCGGGATAACAATCGGCAACGATAACTAACCTTCAGATTCTACACTGCGGCTAAAATAATGGTCTGATCAGGGAAATGACAGCTTATATTTAGTTCACCTCAAGACGAATTCGTCGTATCCTCAGCGCATGTTTCTCGACCTAATCATGTCTTATAAGTCGGACTTTTATGGCCCCGACACCGAGATGACGTTGGAATTTTGTGTTCTGAATGAGAGAACCCCTGCCATTGAAATACGGGTAGGGTAACCCAGCATTGCATGTGGGCCAGGGCCTCATGAATTCAGCCGCTCCAAAAAGCCATCTATCATCAACCAAATGCGCCGACCATGACTTCCTGATTAGCTCCTCCATTTGCTGCGGACCAGACTGTTCGCCCTCGCTCGCTTCTTTGATCCTTGCTGCGATCGCGGTTTCTCTTTTGAATTCAGTATTGACCGCTGCCCGCTCTCGTAGTTACACAAGAACCTGGTCTCCCTTCGCGAAACGAACGATCTACCAACGCCTAGTCTACGGGGTCGCTCTGGCTGCTTCCAAGTCAAGGAGGCTATTCTGACCTCATTCGCGAATTATAGTATACTATATCCGACGTGGTTCGACTGAACAATCGCCCAAGATGCACTTCGCATACCCCCCTCGCAAGAATTCCAACCCACCACCTTTCAAGCATCGCTCGTCGCAAATACCGCCAATTCTGCGCCGAATCCGCAAAAGAACAGCGCTTTTACTTCTCCTCGGAGCTATTGGATTGATATTTTTCCTCTTTGGAGTAAAAGGCGAAACGCCCTATCGCGAGCATGTTCCATCAGGCAAACCCCCCGTTGTCGTTGTGACGGTCTTGGACACTACACAGTACAACGAAGCCTATTTAGAATCGATTCGACACAACCGAGAGCAATACGCGTCAAGAAACGGTAATGAAGCTGTGAGAGGCTTGTTTATGGATGAGGCTGACATGCTGTAGGATATGAAGCCATGATTGTAGGAGTATCTGACTATGATACTGGCAAATCCCCCCGATCATGGACCAAGATCATCGCGATGCGCCATGCGCTGTCAAAATACCCCGATGCCACTTACATCTGGTACCTCGACCAGAACGCTTACATTATGGAGCTCGACAAGAAGTTAGAGGAACAGGTGGTGAATCCGGCGAAACTAGAAAGCCTAATGATTAAGGACTGGTCTATAGTACCGCCGGACAGCATCATCAAGACATTTTCCCATCTCAAGGGTGAAGATGCAGGCCTTGTCATCAGTCAAGACGAAGTAGGGTTGGTGACTAACAGTTACATCCTCAAGAACGGCGAATGGGCCAAGTTCTTTATCGAGACATGGATGGACCCTCTGTACCAGAGCTACAACTTCCAAAAAGCTGAACGACATGCGCTTGTAAGTTTTGCGCTGAGTTTATCTGCCGAGAGCGTGGCCTAACCTCGTAAAGGAACATATTGTGCAATGGCACCCTACCATTCTCTCCAAGCTTGCGCTCATCCCCCAGCGCACGTTTGCCTCATACGGCCGCAACAAGGAAGGCAACGCGTACCGTGACGGGGACTTTGTCACCCTCTTGGTCGACTGCACAGTTACAGGCCCGACATCATGTGACAAGCAATCGCATTTCTACCTGCAACAGCTGAAGAACAAGTTTGGCGATGCCAGCGTGAAGAAGCCGCAATGAGCATAATGAACACGACATTTGAGTGAGGTCATTGGGCGTTTTATGATAGATTTGGAGGGCTTTTATAGTATTGGAGATGGAAAACCCCGTGGGCTTTTTTCTTGGCGTTAGTTGGTCACTAAGGTATTGGTGAATTTAGCTTATATGAATCTAGACATGTTCTAGCTGCATGGATATCACTACGTTGAGAGCTTCAAGTCCTGAAGTCTACGGTTGGCCTTTTATTTCATTATAAAATTCACCGTCATTTCCCTTTGAAGTCAAACTGTGATCTGGAGAAACTGTGATAAGATAGATGGTGAATATTACTTTTTATATCTCAAGCACTAAACTTATACTGCTTTACGAGGTTAGGATTGGGAACCTTGAAGTAATAATCTATCAAGTCTCATCTCGTCTAATTCAAATGGTGTGACGACAAGCTGGGTTAGAGAGTTTATGTTCTGATTCTAGAACGTGCCGCAGTTGAATCACCGTAAAGAAGCTGGGACCTCTTCTGTGGGATCTACAAGGGTAAGTTCTCATCAGCCTCACTCAAGGAACACAGATCAACCAGTTTACAAGATATGCTTCATGGGGGGAGTAGTACCGAGTGCGAGTGCGAGTGTAAGTCTGCATTGCTTCATTCGTCACTTGACTGGATGATAACCATAGGAACCCGCGGGGTATCGTCCACCGGTAGTTGAAGCTCTTTTATCATGAGTTATCCGAGCTAGACATGAATATCCATGCAGTATCGAGAATCGGATCCCGAATAGACTTTGTATCTCGAGTATCAAAGCTCTTGATGAAACCCTCGCCCCACGATTCAGGCCAAATACCCCGTTCTGCCGACCGAATGCGAAATCTCCAGACTCGAAGAGTCGTATCTCGCAGCGGAGTTATGGCCCAAAAAAGGTAGTTGATCACAAACAATTGACTTTGTGAACGAGACAATCGCTTCCAACTGCGACCGCTCATGTACAATTACGGCGTCGGCAGGGATCATTCGGCCCACGATCCGTTTCAGTGGAGAGTCGGACGCCTTGAAAGGGTTCAAGCGCTATAAATTTAGGGGCTAGAGGCTAACGGTAAGGGTTCCCGCGGAGCCCGCGTCCCCGCCAAGCATGTGACGGGTGCTGAGATGGCGCTAAAGAATATCCAAGTACTGGCTATGCCCCGCGATATTGGTTTGGAGATAAACGACGTCAAGCTCCTTCTTCGAGCTCGTGTTTATAACACGGCCAATTCTTCTCCAAAATTTCCCCAGATTTTTTGTCATTCTTTATCATTTCTCATCTATTGCTTTGCTTTGGAAACTAATTAATCATGGCTTCTCAAGCTCACATTGGGACCCTGTCCCGTCTTCCTCTGGGTTTACGTGGTGGTATTGAGAGTGTTGCTCGTGGAAGACACAATGTTTCTTGGCCTTTATTGAACCTCGATCTGTAAGTCACGATACCACTTCTATACAACCCCACAAGCCCACCACGGCCTATCAATTGATGTATCTAATACTAATCATGTCTCATTACACTGTAGATTACGCAATATTCTCTTATTCCTCTTTGTCTGGCGATGGGGTCGTCGCGCAATCTGGCAGCTCCGTGGTCGCGGAATTGTCGGCTCCGTTGTCGAGCTCTACGTCGACATTCGTCGCATTCTTTACGGTTACTTCCTCCGAGCTCCAGGCGTGCGAAGCAAGGTTCAGCAGCAGGTCCAGGAATCTCTAGTCAAGCTGTCCGACAAGCTAGTTCCCAAAGACCAGATTCGCTACCTCTCCTTACCAAAAGATGGCCTCCCTATCGATACAGTTCGCGCCGAGCTCGAGAACCTCGCCAACATGGATCACACTCGCTGGGAAGATGGATATGTCTCTGGTGCTGTGTATCACGGAGAGGATGAGCTGATGCAGCTCCAGACTGAGGCTTTTGGCAAGTTCACTGTTGCCAATCCCATCCATCCTGATGTCTTCCCTGGTGTGCGCAAGATGGAGGCCGAGGTTGTGAGCATGGTCCTGAGCATCTTCCATGCTCCTCCTGGTGCTGCGGGTGCTTCTACCAGTGGAGGAACCGACAGTATTCTTTCTGCTTGTCTGGCTGCTCGTCAACAAGCTTACAACGAGCGTGGCATTACAGAGCCTGAGATGTAAGTGAAGCTGCAAGGTTGCCATTGACCAATAAGACTGACCAGCCGTGATAGGATTCTTCCCGATACTGGCCACACTGCCTTCCGCAAGGCTGCCCAGTACTTCGGTTACAAGATTCACCTCGTCGCTTGCCCTGCTCCTGAATACCAAGTCGATGTCAAGGCTGTTTCGCGTCTGATCAACCCCAACACTGTTATGCTTGTCGGTTCAGCACCCAACTTTCCCCACGGTATTATAGATGACATTGTTGCTCTATCCAAGCTTGCTCAGCGAAAGAAGCTCTGGCTCCACGTCGACTGCTGTCTTGGTTCCTTCTTGGTTCCCTTCCTTGAGCGCGCCGGTTTCGAGTCTCAGCTCTTTGATTTCAGGCTCAAGGGTGTTAGCAGTATCAGCTGTGATACTCACAAGTATGGTTTCGCCCCCAAGGGTAACTCGACTGTCCTGTACCGTACCGCCGAGCTTCGAAAGTACCAGTACTTTGTTTGTCCTGATTGGTCTGGCGGCGTCTACGCTTCTCCCGGTATTGCTGGTTCTCGTCCCGGTGCTCTCATCGCTGGTTGCTGGGCTAGTTTGATGACTATCGGTGAGGCCGGATATATTGACGCTTGCACCAAGATCGTGGGAAGCGCCAAGAAGATCGCCGAGGCCATTCAGTCTTCGCCATTGAGCGGCGAGCTTGAGCTTGTTGGCAGACCTCTTGTTTCGGTCGTTGCCTTTACATCCCGCAACTTGAACATCTACGATATTGCAGATGCTATGAGTGCCAAGGGATGGCACCTCAACTCTCTTCAGGACCCTCCTGCCATCCACGTTGCCGTTACCCTGCCCATCTCGAAGGTCTGGGAGAACCTTATCGCTGACCTTGAGGCTGTTGTCGAAGAGGAGCGTGAGAAGGAGCGTGTTCGTCTTGTTGAAGGCAAGGGTGCCCATGGTAAGGCTATGGGTGATTCCTCGGCCTTGTACGGTGTTGCTGGCTCACTGCCCAACAAGGGTGTTGTTGTTGATCTGGCGAGTGGATTCTTAGATATCTTGTACAAGGCGTAAATGTTTGGGGAGTGGGACTGGAAACTGTGCAATTGCTGTGAATGAGAGCATATCTTGCCGTGGGCGTAGGCGTTGGCGTCTGATAGGACGCTGTCTAGCATATTTGCTGTTTTTGCTGTTCTTGGGTTTCGCCCATACTGTTTTGGAGCTCTGATTGAACAGTCGTTAGTCCTATATGTCCTTACTAGGCTCAAATCAAACCATTTCAAAGTACTTTGAGGACTACCACTCATATTGCTAGGCTGCTGACGAACCCTGATGTCATTCAAATAAGTCGCAGCCTGTTGGAGAAGGCTTGGATGAATATGCCAATATGTTCCTGACTAGACCTGTTCCTAGCTTGCGTAACGTGTTTTGGGGTTTTGACGGTAAGATGAAGATGGTTTCTTAGACCGCAACTTTTGCGTTTCGTCTCAAGTAACAGATGCATGAGTTGGCCAATGTCTATAGCTCGATCTTGATCATCATGGGTCATTCGGCGCATTGTACAAATACAGCCCAACATGGGACTATCGTGATGATACTTGAATTACAAACGTCCAGTTGGCCAAAACATCTGCCGAGTCAGAGCCTCACTCACCGTTACCCGTCACATCATATGCAGCATAATGTCATCCTCCACAGTCACGAATCTTGCTTTTCCCAATGAGACCAATGGCCCATTCGCCTCCCGCTCTGATCCTCGACTCATTCGGCTAAAAGGAACACCATCCAATAAAGTGACCCTCATGGCAATTGGCTTCACTGGGCTGAATAATTCCCCTCGTGGACATTGCGGCCCAATGATGAGGGGCAGCGTGGTTAGAGGAAGGGAAGGGTCCTTTGGTGTGGTGGGTTGGGTGAGTGAAGTCAATCAGCTTTGGGTGTCAAAAAAGCAAGGTTTTGTTTGGGGGGGAGAGGGAGGGAGGGAGTAGCCGAGACTGTTTGTGAGTTGTGATCCATATTATGGATATCATGTTAACAAGAAAGACTTGGAGTTTTGATATTATATCTTGATGACTTATAAGTTACAGGTGGGTTCTGGTCTGTATGATCTCTTCGTATCGATATACTATAAATATTTAGAATTGCCTCTTGTTATAACATGGAGTGTATTAGTTGCCGTAAAAAAACCAGAAGCATGTATGTCATATTGGAAGCCTGACGCCAACATGCAGGGATCTAGGGACCTGCACCTCTGCCACCAATCCAACATGATACAGCAATAAGACGTGAGTTATCTGTAGCATTCACCTTCAGCTCGCCCGGCCGCGCAACGCGATCTTCCCACTGCGTTTCCTATCCTGTCTTCCCACGGGTGAGACCCTTAGTCTCTACTGGGGGGGCCTCACTCAGGGCTGCTGCGTAACCATTCCCACAGAAGCCTTCAAAGAACGATGATCCTTGTCTTGTTTCTTTCTTGTGTCATTCTGTTTCCGTGATAGTCTTGACTAGCTAGAACTAAACTAACGTTGTTATCCGTCTTGTTGCATCCATTCCCATGTACAGAGTATAAGCCCGACATTGTCCCTCCTCAGTCTGTCCTGTCAGCTCCTCTTGTCTCTCTCCCGCTCTTTCTCTCTCGCTGCCTTTTTTCCACATGCATATTCATGATTAGTCTTCACTTTGTTTTTGCTTATTATTTCTAATACTTCGTGTCACTCGACTTCATTCCTCTCTCTCATTCCATGTGTCCTCAACTACTGCTGTGCTAGGTTACCATGCTTTCTGCTGAACCATCGTCGTCTCCGATCGCCGCCTTGGCTACGGATGGTGGGCATATTGATGGGTTGCACAAGGGGAAGACGGAGAGGATTCAAATACCTCATGTCAAGTCGACTGAGAAGGACGATGAGTCTATTGCTTCCGGCTCAACCGACTCTCAGTCCCAGCTCAAGAAGAGACTCAGTGCAGATATGTCGAAAGAACAGGTTGAAGATCTGGTGCGCAAGTTGACCATCGATGAGATGAAGACAAGATGGTTTGACGAGATCTTTGAAAAAGTCAAGTCTGAGCGTGAGTTTACATTTCAGTCTCTTCCTTCTACGTCTTGATATTAACCGATCACGTATACAGTGGTTGAGGAACACTCACCAACAGATACGCCTTCATCCTCAGAACCTTCAAGCCCCAGATCACACCCTGCCAAGCCTGCTTCTCACGAATCTGCCCCCCGAGAGCCTGTTCGCGAAGAGCCAAAGAAGCAGGAATCAGCGTCTTCCTCCTTCGACTCCAAGAACAAGTCTCACAGCAATCCTTCTTCCAGCCGCAGCTCCCTCGGCAGTCCTACCACGTCTTACATCTCCGACTCTGCCTCTTCCCGTGCCTCCAATCGTCCTTCTTCACCCCCAAAACCAGCTATCAAAGAGTCCTCACCGCCTGCTCCGAAGCCCCGGCCATGTGTACGATTCTCTAAAGCTCCGATCATCCTGAATGAAGGCCCTGAGCCTCGACATCCTGAACCACGGCCAACATCACGATCTGTGCCACCTCTAGAACCAGTGAAACAGGGCCCAACACTATCAGCTGTGGATCTGAAATGGGGTACACTTTTCGATGATAAGGGTGAGCCTACCAAGAGACTTGGTCAAGTTCTTCGAGGAATCGCCAACTATTTGGTATGTCATCAGGATGGGGGTATTTAAGTGACTGAACTAACATGAACAGATCACTGAATACAGCCCTCACAACTCACTCGTCGTCACTCCGGAAAAGTTAAATGCATTCTATCTCGAATACAAGCTTGACACAGAGACGTTCCCCTTTCAGCGTATGTGTAATCTAACTGTATAACCACATCTCGTCTAACTCTATCAGAAATCTTTGACTGTCGACCACATGGAGCTCTTGATAATCTAGAAACACTCTATCAACACCTCCGATGTGAGAACCACCTCATCCAAAGACGCCCTGGAGGCATGCCACATATCCCATCCCTCACGCCCGCTGGTTTCGAGCGTTGGATGACATGTCAGCTCCGTGCATTCCCAGATCAAGAAGCCAAGCGTCTTAACCACATCATGACTGATCTTCCCATCACAGCGGATGGCGTTCTCGTCGATGACAAGCCTGAGCGCTTACCGAAGCAGATTTCTCGACATCTTCTTCCAGCGACTCGACATCGAGAGACGCATGAGCTTGTGGTTGATGCTATTGCGGGGTGGATCAAACATACTGAGGAGAATGAGTCTGATTATAGACGGACCTCTTCTGAAGATGTTTACAAGATCAAGGAGGAGAAGTCGGGACGGTATAGACCTGATGACTATCGAGAGCGTGAGAAGTACCGACGCGGATCGAAGGATAACCACAGACAATCACCTCTATCCTCGTCCGGCCGTTTCGTCTCCCGCGTCGGCTCAGATAGCACCATCCGTCCCCCAAAGGACTCTCCTGTACCTTCCAGCTCAAGCCACAGAGCCAGAAGCCCTGTATCTAACCGATATCGCCACTCGGCATCTGCCATCGACAGCAGCTCCAACGCCGTTGATGCCTACGACATACCCTCACCAAGTCATCGCAACAGTCATCCCACCGGCAGCAGTCGACGAAGCCGGGACAAGGAGTATAGATACTCTTCAAGCCCTAAGTCAAAGTCGCCAATTGAAGCAACTCCAAGAACTCTGCCCCGTCGAGATGCTGATCGTCGATCAAGCTTGATCTTTGAGGAGACGGGCAAGGATCCAAGTGGCATGACTTACGATGAGTACCTTCGAATGAATCAGCGACCGATGAGAAATGCCGTTGTAGATGATGGTGGACATTATCGCACGACTTACTGAAAAGCAAAAAATGCTTCATGAGTATCTTTTATATTTTCTTATTAATCTTGGGGGGGTATCTTCTTTGTAAAAAGCCATTGGACCATTTCTGCACGCAAGGACTGGTTCTTCTCCTTTCCCTTTCTCATTTCCCCTGATTTTCTGGATTGATTTTACGACTTTACATGACAAATTGACGACATGCATGACCAATATTTTCATATTAATTAGTTATTATTTCTCCATCTTTGGGTGGTTTGAACAGTGTACGATGATCTTTTTGGTGTGGAACAACGAGGCTCTAGTCAGGAAATACCACGTTCGTTGCACGTTTACTTTGTGCTCTGTCCCTCCGATGATCGTTTCAGAAGAATTGTTTCTACTACGTTTTACAGCCACGTGGTCTGACTGCTTGTGTTATCCAAAGATCGATGGTTTGTGGCAAGTTATGTCTCGTGCGAGCTGATATATGTTGCGGCTCAAACGACTGCTGTGCTGTACGGGAAGCGGAACGGTGATACCGCTTTCTTATGTGTACGTGTTCTTGAATATCATCAACGCTTGACCTTGGTGGGTACGGGGATGCAAAGACCAAGAGCCGGAGGCAATGGTCCGTTGACATGAGATGCTGCTTAACGAGTGTCGATTTCAATAGGTAGTCAAGCACTATCGTCAGTCCATAGCGCGAAGCTTCTACGATAGGTATTACTCATATGTTGACTTAGACAGTCATGTCATTGATGCTATCTTCTAGAGTAAACTCGTGACCCTTTTCATGCCTGATATCATGAGTTGTTAAACAGTAAAAAACCGACAGTAATAATGTCCATAAACCAGACACGGAGTTTCCATCAACACCATGCCATTAATATATTTTGAGGGCATTGCTGCCAAATGTCAAGAACGATCGCTACGCCGTAACGCACCAATTTTATGCAAATTTGAGAAAACACAACAGTGCTTGCTTCGGGAAAGGGTATCTGATGTGAACGATGGCGCGATGTGCTGCGTGAGCAGTACAAAGTCGTGGTGAAAGCCATTACTTTAATTGTGACTTGCTAGGATGTGACAGTAAGAACGATTTCGTATGAGAGGAAGCGAAACGTCATAAAGCGTAAAGGCGTGAGTCGGCGCGGTGATGAGAGATGAATATCGTAATTCGTGAGTGTTGCGTATAGGTGTTTTTATCCGCAAACTAAGAGAGCTGGATGTCATGCCGGAGAGCCAGGATATGGAGAACCGAGACTAGAGAGGCTTGCGATGCTGGAGCGATTGACACGTTTTCGTTTTAGAGCTTGGTAATCCTTTTTGAATGAGGATATGCATCTTTGAAGTTCTTTGTCTGGGTGTGCTGGCATTTGGATCTCGACGGCTTTGAGACAGATGCGGAGATACTGAAGTTCATCATCATTTTCGCGCAATTCTTGCTCGCTGTTGTTTGTTAGAAGGGTGTTGAGAAAAGAGGTGTAGGTAAACTAACAGATGAGCTATTCGGTTTTGAAGAAAGATAATGCGCTGAGCAGCACGTTCGGCACGCTCGATGAGCAGACCTTGGATATGCTGTGGGATATGTAAGTATATGGGTAGTCGAATGGAGGAAACAAAAACGTACATCAGACTCTTCTTGTCGAGCCTTGAGATTTGTGACCAATTGTGACATCTCCTCGTTGAGCTGAGTAACTTCTTGAATAACCTTTTTGGCCTGAGCAACAGTCATCCCCATGTTGGCCGGAGGTTCCGGCTCTGGCTCCGGTTCTGGTTCAGGATCCCTTCTAAGTGATGCTCCCAAATCTGAGAACCGTGTCTTGAACGCGGAACCTGGTGTGCTGAAAATTGATTCACCAGGACTGCACATATCCAGACTCAATCGTTGATGCGCTTGCCGCGGTGATGGTGTGGACGGTAAGGAAAATGAGACGGTCTTCTTAAGCATCTTTGTGCCCTCCAGCTGATCCAGTTGCGCGGTGAGAATGTCGACGCCACTATCGTCGAGTAAATCATCGTCGCCTGAAGTGAGCTCATGCGCGAGCTGACTCAACCTCTGTGCCAAAACATCGCGACTGTTTCGCGGGCGGTGGGTCCGACGAACAGAGGGAGAAGTGTTGTTTGGTGAATCGTTGATTGAAGATAGTCTTGAATGTCCAGAGATGTCCCTTTTGTGAGGACTCACCCGTCCTGTGGAGAATCCGAGACTTGAAGCCACACTCGGGCTGGAGAGTAATGAAGGCGTTCTCAATCCGGGAATGTCTTGGTCCGGGGCAGAGTCATTGTCGTCGTGATATCGATTGCGAAATTCATTGCGATAACCGTTGCTGAGGTTTCCGTAGGAGAAATAATTGGTGGCTGGTGTAGTGGCGGTAGAGGATGAATTTGAGAGAGGTTGTTTTCGATCCGGCGTCGAGAAGATGAATTGCTGGTCCGAGACTGCAGACGCCTCGTCAGCCTCAGCTGCAGCTGCAGCTG